>JAVLUE010000220.1:0-136133 GCA_034190945.1 Octodonta nipae | reverse complement strand
AATAATTTCAATAATGAAAAGAAGATTAATAAACTGAATGTTCAAGTAAGTTTATCATTCCATCATGTTTCATGAAACTAAAATATCTTTTTTTCTCTACTAGATTGATAAAACTCTTCTATTTTCACAGAGTATCTCAATGAAAGCAACAAAAATGCACTTCTACAAGTCGTTCTTATTATTTTGTCTCATTTGCAAACTTTATCTTATCAATCAAATTAATTTTCTTCTTTTTCTCTCTTCATAATCGATCCGATTATTTATTTGATGGAAAAATTTTCTCGTTGTTATCGTTTATCAAGAAAACGATTTACTACCACAGCTCCACACTACTGATAGAGCGGATTGTCATAAATCTTATTTTTTCGTAATAATTCGACTAATTTGGCCAAAAAAGAACTATTTCATTTTCTGCCAATTCAATAGTTTTTTTCTTTGGAAGGAAAAAATAATAAGATTCGAAAGAGTTGAAGAAAACTTTTTTTTTAATTTTTTTTTGGGCAACAACATCAAGAAGAATAACAAAAAAAAAATTGGTTGATTCGAATTAAGAAAACACGCACACAAAATATGATTCTTGGATAGATTTGGTTTTGAACTTTTTTTTTAATCAATAATGAACGGCCTTAATAGTTAATTGTAATCAAATTTAAATTGATTTGGTTTTAATTTTACAAATTATTGCTGGCTTGATTTTTTGCTTTGTTTTTTTTTTTTGAAAAAAAAATGGCCAAAAACAGTATATTTAGAAGAAGAAAAATTTGTTCAAGAGAAATCAATTTTTAAATCTTTGGTTCATTCAAAATGAAGAAGCCATAATGGTCGTGTTTGTCTAGTGAAGCCCGATAAGCCGGATCCGAAGTGTGGATGACTAGTGATGATGGTTGTTCATTCAAATGCCTTGCTACACGGATTCGTGCTGCTCCCAAGCCATTGTTGGCGTTTTCGTACGATGTTGACTCGAATTGCGGTGAAGATGATGATTGAGGTTGATCCAAGTCGTTTGGCAATTCAAAAGCTATTTATAAAAAAATATATGAAAAAGAAAAAATTATTCAAAAACTAGGAAAAAAAGTTTCTTTCTCACTTGTTTGCTGAAAAATCGATACTGGAAATTAAGAAATCATAAGAGAAAAAAAACTTACAAGTCTTAAGATTTCTTTGATCTCTTGCCGCGTAATTGATCATTGTTGCTTCGTGTCGGTAGATAACGTGCCGAAACGTTTGACACCGAAAATGTCAAATCAAAAATAAAGATGATGAAAATATGAAAAGATGGCCATCATCGATACGAAGATAATCGTTTGTTCAAATAATGTTTTTTTTGTTGTTGTCGTTGATTAATTGCTGTTGTTGTTTTCGATGAGGAATTTGATTTGTGGAAAACTTCGACATATTTTGTTGATTTTATGCGGTTTGTTTCAATTTCATCATCATTTTACTAATCTTGGAATTTGATCGGCAAGCTTGTTGGATGATGCAAACCGAAATTCAAGATTTGATTCGTCGTGTTGTCGGTTATATGATTTTTTGATGAAAAATTTTGATCGAGTCATGAAAAGTAAGCAACAGATTGAAAAAAACAACAAACAAACCCACAACAACGAAAAACAAAGATAATGATCACGAGGAAAGTGATGAACAGAGATCCACATCCAGCCTATCACCCATTGAAAATAGTTCACAATCTCCTCATGATTTTTATTCATAAATCTTCTTTTTAAAAATTAAAATTTTCATGATGATCGAAAAAAACATAAAATAAATATTGATATGCTGAAAAAGACGATTTTTCGAAACGATCTTATGAATTCAAACGCCGAGCATGTTGAAGATGATGAAAAATCATCGAAAATGTACAAATTTTCATTGAAAGAAATTTCATTTGATTGATGATAGTCGTTGTTATTGAAATAATACAGCAATGACAGAGGAAATTTAAGCTGTGCAACCGGTGAACGGTTTTTGATGATTCTAGTGATACGATTCAATTCCATTTGACAAGTTTGATATATGAAGGAAGATTGAAACTCGTAGCGACGTGGAACACCAATCACAACAATATGACCAGGTATCATTGAATAAGCGCGAACACCGTACAATCATCATTGTTGATGCTGATCATTTCACGAAGTTGTCTTGTCAAAGTGTAGACATTTATTGTTTGTTTAGCTTGTAACCAATCCAATAAATAGCGACGATCCTCGTAAGAATCAATTTTTTCAAAATAACGATAATCATAAAGAAAGTGTTGAGCTGATCCGCAAAAGGAACATCGATTGAATGGTAATTTAAATAAATTAAATGGAGAGTGACAAAACGTTTTTGAACATTTTACTGTTTTTCTCGACGAACAAGAACTGAAATAATCTACTAAAACGCCATGAGCGTGAGCCGCACACTCTGATCGATATTCACGAAGATCTTGTCCACAAACTGGACCCGACAGAGAACAGTAAACCTGAAACAGCATGTTTTCAAAAAAACTTAAATTTTGATTTGGAAAAAAAGCTTACACGACATTTTCCTAAATTGGCTAAAGTGATGTCCTTAGCAGAAATATAACGATTACATAAATGCGAATGTTCTTGCCCGGAAGCATCGCACACCATCGGATTGACAATCGACAAGAAATTTTTCTCAAACTTTTGACAAACTTTTTTCCGTTTCTCGTAAAAAATCTCATATCGGTTGTTCTTTTTCAATTGATTCGGATAATTCAATAAAACGTTGTGATCGATCAAGCATTTCCTTTATTAATTATTGAAAATTGATTCAAATTTTGCCTGAAAAGTATTTTTTTCTTTACTTTACTTTGTCGTTTTCAGTGAGGCAAAGCAACTTTATGTAATCCTCTTGACCAAAACTTGAACACGAACCATTCTTGATATCCGAATGATTTATTCGTTCATCATTCAAGCCATAAAAACATTGAAGCGAACACCTATTGATCATCGTCTGACCAGTCTTCAAAAAGCAAACAGGATCATAGTTTTTGGAACATTCGCTCAAACAAGATCTTCGAAAGAAAGTTAAGAAAATTTTTATAAAAGATTTTTCTCACAGTTTTTCTTTTATCAAATTTGAAAGCTCTTGGAAAATCAAATTTAGTGATTCCTTTTTGGCACAATAAAAATAACACTGATCCAGTTCACCTTGCCCATTGCAATAGCATAAGTTGTTGCACTGTTTATCATTAGACATCATCTTCGATAAATCAGACATCATGTCCCAATTATCATCAGAAATGTTTTGATAGTAATTTTTCTCATAATCATCATTATTATGATTGGCTTGATCATCAATATTTGGAATCTTGATGAATGTTCCTTGATTAATTGTTAGCTCGGAAGTTTTCCCTAAAACAAAAATATTTTAGTTAATCAAACTTTGACCTTTTTTTTAAGAACCGATTCGACAAACGTTGGTGCATCGAACTTGAGGACAATCATTTATGAAACAATCGTGGTTAGGTGTCCAACATTGTCGATATTGTTTGTTTGTTTGATCACACGCTGGTGGACATTGTTCCATCATTTGACGATTGAAAAATGAATCTGTTATATGATTGGCGGAGATCGTTTCGGTATCGTTTTTTATGTTCGCGAATTGCTCCAAATTTAAACATTCTTGATCACTGAATATAGGGACAATAGTCGATACTTTTCGAATATTACTCTCAACCAAATCGCAGGGTGAAATGTCACCAAAATTTGTGCTCCAACTTTTAAATTCAATAATTCGTCTTCCTAAAACAATGGCATCTTGGTGATGACCCAACAATCGAATACAGTTTGATCTAAATAAAATATGCTAAAACTCAGTTTTTTCAAGAAAAAAAAAAACTCAAATACTTGCAAATTTTGGTTTCATGTGTTTCAACGGTACACGGTTTTAGGTGCATCGCGCAGAACAATCCTTTCCAAAGATTCTGGTAATTGCCCAAACTTTGATTGTTCATCTGTTGTTCGGCCAGCCACGATTTGAAATTTTTTTCAGCCAGAAGATCAGCTTCATGATCACAATTTCTCATTAGAAAATTTGAAAAATCATTTTGATTGAAAAAATGGCAAAACTTTAATTTGTTGTTTGAGCACCGGCGGTACTGACATAGACCTTCAGCATCATCCAGACACTGCCTCAAGTCGATTTCGTTGGGCGAATAACGACACTCTTGCTCAAAAGTATTCCACGATTGAAGCCAACCATTGGTGAATGTCTTTAAGAAAAAAAAAAGTTTAATGACAATAAAAATTTCAAAGTAGAAGAGTCAAATTTTACATCGTGGCAAAGTTTTTGGCATTTTCCCTTTGTAGAACGATCACAGCAAAATTTTTTGGCCGGATTCATTCCGGCCACCATTAAAGATGTTTTCTGACCATTTTTAGTGAGTTTTTTTTTATTCGAAAAAACAGTTTCTAGTTTTGTAATTCAAAATATTGAATTGTTTTCAAAAACATTTTGTTAAAATAATTGAGTAGAAAATACCATCACGAAATGACGATCGACTCTGATCCTCCGAATCATTCTGGAAAAATGCGAACTAGTCAAACAATCCCACAAGCGATCCTTCAAATTAATCAAAAATTTGATTTGAAACAATTTAAAAGATTTGAAAAATACCGTCGATTGCTTGGTGAATGGTAAATCGCATCCCAACTCAATTTTTTCCAATTGTTTCTTTTTGAATTTTATGTTACATTGATCTGGTGGCTGTTGAATTGATTCATTAGATTTTGATGATACTCGATGATAGTTTACGTTCTCTTGTTTTTGACCACATTCTCTAAAATCATCTTTATCAAAATAATTCATTGAGAAACTTTGCTGACAAGCCTGGAGACATGGCGCTTCGGAAGTTTCCTGGCAACATTGATAAGCTGTTGAAATTGAAAATTTCCCTTTGTTGTTATTATTCTTACTAATTGGATCAAAGTTTTATATAAATTTTTTTGTTTTGAAACAAAAAGTTTTTAGTTTTTCTTTGAAAAAAAAACAAGACAAATGTTTTAATTTTCTTAAAAAGTTTCAATGTTTCAGATTCTTTGAAATAAAGATTTTTTTTTTTCTCTCCTAGATTCCCAGAAGAAGTTCTTAAAGAGAAATCCAAAACATTTGTAAACCAATATCATTCATCAATAACAATGGTTTTCTCTGATTTTTTTTCTATTTCGGAAAGAATTGAATACTCGAGAGAGTTAACAAGAGAAAAAAAAACTTATTAGATTTGGATTTGTTCTCAAGAAAAGTTAGGTTGCCTATTTTTAAAAACGATATGACTTTGTTAAAGGATTTAAAACTTTTCTATAATCTCATTTCAATAGAGATTTTCAAGTTTCAACTTTGATGAATTCAAATTTACTCCGAGTAACGCCACTGATATGGGTCATCATTATTTCAAAAGTTCAGTACTTGTAAATAGATGAATTAAACTATTTGTGCCACTTGTTTCATCAGTGTTTTTTTTAAAGGTTTAATTTCAAAATCTTTGAATGAACTAATTTTTTTTATAAAGGTTTCTCATGTTTCGTTTGAAGTAGATTTTTTTTTTTTTTTAAAACTGAAATCTAAAGAAAGCTAAAATCAAGAACAGTTTCTGGGAAAATCATTTTTATTTTGTGTAAGTTTTTTGAAGATTTATGTCAAAATGTTCTCTCTGGTTTTGTTTTTTTTTATTGAAAAGGGTTAGAAAACAACAACAACTATAGTTTGAGTCAATTAGTTAAATTTGATTTTTTTTCTGCTTGTTTTGGGTTCTCTGTGTGTGTGTTTCACGTCAAAAGTGTTTTGAATTTTTCTACTGTTTCTCTCATTGTTTTTTTCTGGTTTATGAGATGTTTCTGGTTGTTGTTTTTGTTGTACTTTGAATAAGCTAAACGTGAAACGATTCAGTTTAATCAATTTGATTGCATTGGAAATTTCAAAATCTTCTTTTCTGGTTGTTATTTATTTTATTGTTGTTGTTTCTGTTTTTTTTTCAGAGAGAGAGAAAGAGAGATTTCACTTTTTTTTGAGCTTTTCTATTTTTTTAGGATTTAAATTTTAGCCTAATGATTCATCATTATTATCAGTTCATAGTTTTTTTTAACAAGAAAGTTTTTTTTTTTTAGGTTCTTAATTAACACAAATTAACTTTCTAGATTTTGTGTTTAACTGTTAAATAATTAACTTTAATTTCACAATTTAATGTTTTTATTAACGGGTTTTGAGGAGAAAAAACAAAAAAAAACAACTTGCCTTTGACTTTTCTATAGATCTCCAATGATGAAGTGGATCTTTTTCTTGGTTGTTTCAATAACACGTTTGTTGTTGTTGAAACAACAATGATGTACATTAAGATTATTTTTATGATCTGTATTAAGTATTACTATTAATATTTTATTTTTCATTATCATGATTGCATTGTTATGGTTGTTCAAATTTTTAATAGGTTAGTTTTTTTTCTGCTTGTTTGTTTGTGATTTCTAATAGAGAACTTTGTGTGAAACATTAAAACAACTTTTTAAACAAACAAACAAAAAATAGGGTTCAATAACAATGATCCAATAAATTGAATTTTTATTGGTTACAACAATGTCGAGAGATGCTTGAAAATGGGGAGATGATGTGCTTAAAATATCGAATAGATTATTGAGAAAACAACTAACAACCGATTCGATAAAAATGATTAAATATCTGTATTCTCCACAAGGGATTGAATCAAATAAGATTTATTTGAAATGAATTCAAGAATTTCATCAATGGAAATATTATTGCTTTGTTTGTTGTTTTGAATTGATGATTGGTATTAATGTTTAATTTCAACATACAAGCACACAATCGATGACATCTCATAGAAAACTTACCAACATGAAACAAGTGGGATATTTCTCCATCATTCACTTAGGCAACTCGGGGAAGCTACTTTCAAAAATATTTTTCCCTTTGAATCGTAGTTGTTGATGTTTTCTCAAAAGTTTATTGTTACTTGAAAGTAATAAAAAAGAAACTGGGAAACAGAATTCATCATTCTAGTTATTGGGCATGATTTGTTTTGAGATGAAGAAGACACAACAAAAAAACAAGCAAGCAAGCACTTTTTTCTTGAATAATTTCAATAATGAAAAGAAGATTAATAAACTGAATGTTCAAGTAAGTTTATCATTCCATCATGTTTCATGAAACTAAAATATCTTTTTTTCTCTACTAGAATTGATAAAACTCTTCTATTTTCACAGTATCTCAATGAAAGCAACAAAAATTCACTCTACAAGTCGTTCTTATTATTTTGGTCTCATTTGCAAACTTTATCTTATCAATCAAATTAATTTTCTTCTTTTTCTCTCTTCATAATCGATCCGATTATTTATTTGATGGAAAAATTTTCTCGTTGTTATCGTTTATCAAAGAAAACGATTTACTACCACAGCTCCACACTACTGATAGAGCGGATTGTCATAAATCTTATTTTTTCGTAATAATTCGACTAATTTGGCCAAAAAAGAACTATTTCATTTTCTGCCAATTCAATAGTTTTTTTCTTTGGAAGGAAAAAATAATAAGATTCGAAAGAGTTGAAAGAAAACTTTTTTTTTTAATTTTTTTTTGGGCAACAACATCAAGATAACTAACAAAAAAAATTGGTTGAATTCGAATTAAGAAAACAAGCACACAAAATATGATTCTTGGATAGATTTGGTTTTGGAACTTTTTTTTTAATCAATAATGAACGGCCTTAATAGTTAATTGTAATCAAATTTATAATTGATTTGGTTTTAATTTTACAAATTATTGCTGGCTTGATTTTTTGCTTTGTTTTTTTTTTGAAAAAAAATGGCCAAAAACAGTATATTTAGAAGAAGAAAAATTTGTTCAAGAAATCAATTTTTAAAATCTTTGGTTCATTCAAAATGAAGAAGCCAATAATGGTCGTTGTTTGTCTAGTGAAGCCCGATAAGCCGGATCCGAAGTGTGGATGACTAGTGATGATGGTTGTTCATTCAAATGCCTTGCTACACGGATTCGTGCTGCTCCCAAGCCATTGTTGGCGTTTTCGTACGATGTTGACTCGAATTGCGGTGAAGATGATGATTGAGGTTGATCCAAGTCGTTTGGCAATTCCAAAAGCTATTTATAAAAAAATATATGAAAAAGAAAAAATTTTTCAAAAACTAGGAAAAAAAAGTTTCTTTCTCACTTGTTTGCTGAAAATCGATACTTGGAAATTTAAGAAAATCATAAAGAAAAAAAAACTTACAAGTCTTAAGATTTCTTTGATCTCTTGCCGTCGTAATTGATCATTGTTGCTTCGTGTCGGTAGATAACGTGCCGAAACGTTTGACACCGAAAATGTCAAATCAAAAATAAAGATGATGAAAAATAATGAAAAGATGGCCATCATCGATAACGAAGATAATCGTTTGTTCAAATAATGTTTTTTTTGTTGTTGTCGTTGATTAATTGCTGTTGTTGTTTTCGATGAGGAATTTGATTTAGTGGAAAACTTCGACATATTTGTTGATTTTTATGGCGGTTTGTTTCAAATTTCATCATCATTTTACTAATCTCAAATTTTTTTTCAACTTAAGAAAAGAAGAAAAATGATTTTTTTTATATTGATCGTTCGATTGTTTAAGCGTATTCCAATTCGTAATCGATGAACAGGAAAAGAAGAAGAAACAAGGTTCGTAAGTTTTTTTTTTTGATGAAACCGTATCTTCGTAGCTTTCTTCTTTTTATATTTTTTTTCACGAAAAGAATTTTCTTTGTTTTCTGGTTTGAAAAAAAGAGGTGGGAACTTTCAAAAATTCAGAATTGGGACCCGTTTTTTTTTGTGGTGGTTCAATAAAATTGAACACTCTTTTTTTTTGAACGAAAAGTGAAATCTCGGGGTTTTTTTCACTCGGGTACGTCAGTGATAGGAATGCGCACGCATTTGTTTGTTCCATCATTGCCTTGCACTTTTTTTTTGTTAAGCGTTTGATTACACCCAATTTTTTGGGTTGACGAGTTGACGAGCCACCATAAAGTTTCAATAGCTCGGTTTTCGAGTTGTAGTTAAACCAAAACCTAGGTATTAGAGGGTTTTTCATTGGCTTCTGCGAGTTGACAACAAGTTCCGGTTTATTTTTGGAACTCAGCAAAAAAAATATAAATGAATTCGAAGTTCCCGCAGATGATTTTTCCAATCTATTCGATCAATTTGAAAGCCCTCATCCTAAAATAAATTAAAGCCAAAGACAAACACACGCACACAGACTTTTCTCAAATCGAATGTTGTTGCGTAGGAAAAAAAACTAAATATCGACTTTTTTAAACTAATATTGATGAGGTTTCATAAGGGTCCGATCCAATCTAATAATCGAAATAATAATGAAACAACCCAAAAACTGAGATATCAACAAAGAAATCGAAATAGCAATACTAGAATACGTTTTCATTTTTTTTTTTTTTTTTTTTTTTTTTTTTTGGAGAGATGAAGCTAAACGTAATACTAAATTTAAACTTTTTTTTAACTTAATAACGATCACAAAATCTACGGTCTTGGACAAAAGTTAATTTTTCTGAACTAAAATTTTGAAACAATTTTTTTCCCTGGCTTTCCAATATACTTGTTTGGTTTGTTTGTGCAAGTTTTAATTTTAAACTTTTAAAAAAAACAAAAAAACAAACTTTTATCCGATTTAAAACTTTTCAATTATTTATTTATTAATTAAAATTTATAGAAAATTTCCCCTCGAAAATCATCAACTAGCCTCAGCGAATGATAACTTTTAAACTGCCGCAAACCTTGTCAAACAAAAACCCCAACAGCAAAAACTTTACTTTTTTTTTTGTTGAAAAAGTTTCCTTGCTATTCGATTTCCAAATTTTATTAGTAAAATAAAATTTGATCTTTTTGTTGGTTTTCTTGAAGTTCTTGTAGAGTTTAACAACCAGATCTCATCAAGATGGTTTGATTTTTTTTATAACTTTAAACTATTGTTCTGATCGAACAATGGCATCAAACATTGATGCACTGTTTTGATACAAAATTCGATAAACACTAACACCTCGATGGAATCTTTAGCCGAATCATTTTACTAGAAAAAATTGGAGCTTTTTTACCAAGAGTAAAATTTCTCGGGAAAAATTTAGTATCGAGAGAGAGTGTGTGTGATATAGATTGAAATATCAATCTTTTGTATCGATTGTGTACTGATTGAATGAATGAATCAGTGCTGGTAGATCATGTGAGTGCTTCGCCACCTCCTCAGATGATGTATCATCATCTCATCAATCTCAAATATTGGAAATTAATTTTTTTTTTTGTTGAGCTAAGCTCGATTTATTGGTAGTTTTTCTAAAAACAGAGAAAAAAATCATCATTATATATTATAATCGATACCACAATTGATTTGCAACAATTTTTTTCTTGGTTCAACAACAGCAACGAGAAAAACCTAAACGATTCAACAAACGATTGGTAAAGTTTTTTTTTCTCAAATACTTTAGTATTAAAACCCCTAGTGGTATTGGGACCCAGAACAATGGTTCGGTTTGATGCCAAACAGAACCATTGTCATTTGAAGTATTTTTCATTATGTTCGATTGTCATGTTGATGTTCCTATTGGTGGTTGTTCATTGGTTTCGATCAATGAAAAACGTCGATAATGGTTCACCATCTGTTCATGGTAATGTTTAAACTCTTATAGAATCGAATTGAAAACTTTGACATCATCATCTTTTCGTTTCGGTCTAATCAAATAGATTTGAATGTTTTTCATAAGAAAAATCATTCAGAGTTATCACCAGCACCACCGATTTCGGTTTCGTTGCCACCATCAGCGACTAATAAAACTGTAGCAAGTAAATCAGCTTGGCTTGATTATCATCGATTCGTTCGTCGTTTTGTGAAAAAAAATGCGAAAAATCAGGATGAAACATCAAACGATAATAATGATGAAATAGAGAGAGATGATAACAGCAGCAACAACAGTAATGATAATACCAATATAAATAATAATAATAATGATAATGATGGTAGAAAAGATAAAATAACCGATGAAGTTGTCTTTCACATGTCCAAAAAACAAATCGAATATTTCAAACAATTTCGTAAACTACCCGACCCGGTTCAAACCAAACTAATCGATTATTTGGAAAAATTTCATAAAAAGTTTTCACCCAGAACCGAACCCCATTATCGTCGTCGTCTTTCTCATCATAATCATTGGTGATCAGATTAAATTTTTAACGATTCTCAATCACTTTGATAAGCGACAACAACATTTTTTTCTGTTACAATGTTGTTACAAATGATTTATTTATTTTTAATTTTAAAATATTTCGTTTTAATAAATTAAGCTTAAGTTTAATTAAATTTTTTTTTTTTATAGAAAAATTCTTCGAAATTTTGAAACTTGAAAAAAATAATCTGTCGATGTTGTTTTTGGAAAAAAAACGATCTGCATATTTGAAGCACGTTTAAAGCAAAAAACCAAACAAACTTTTGACTTCACTTGAAGAGCAAATCTCAACCTTCAAACAGATTTGATTCAACCTTTGTGAAGTAACCAAAAAAAATGTTTGATTTGGGATCAGTGTGGAAATGAAACAAACTTAATGGACTTAACATTTGAGAAAAGTAGCACATAGTTTCACTATATCACCAAATTATGTTTATT
Organism: Octodonta nipae; assembly: GCA_034190945.1. Classification (NCBI taxonomy): domain Eukaryota; kingdom Metazoa; phylum Arthropoda; class Insecta; order Coleoptera; family Chrysomelidae; genus Octodonta; species Octodonta nipae. Next base: position 124,487 of record JAVLUE010000220.1, on the reverse strand, counting down.
TTCCACAAATATTTGATCAAGAGATTAGATTTCATTGTGTTTGGTAACATTTCGGATCAAATTTCAAAATTTTTTTGGAACAAAAAAAAAGAAACAGAATAAAATCCGTTTTAGAGAAATGGAGATTATTAAACTAAACAGGAATAAACAAATGGAACAAAACGAGTGCCATCCGTTGGTTGGAGTTTGAGTTTTTCGGGTCTTTTTCTAGGTCTTTAAAAAAGTTTTTACATTCAACAAGATGAATGTTTTCTTCAAATATCAAATGGTTGGTAAAATTTTTACTAGCTAGAATGAATGTTTTTTTTTAGAATTTTTTTTCAAAATAATTAAACAAAATTTTTTTAAAAAGTTTTAGGGTTTTTCCCTGGAAATCATTGCATAGCCATCGGCACCAGGCATTGTCGTCGAGAAATAACCAGTTGACCTTGTTGGTCACCGGGCAATAGATTACGGTCATCGAATTAGATAATAGATTGTTGTCTCTGTTGTCGGCCATCGAAATGGGACTCATGAAATCCATTGTTGATGATGATTCAAAATTATGATTATCACCTGCCGATAATAAATTATAAAGTTCTTGTGAAGCCAACAGAATAAGCTCGATAAATTTTTTTTCATAAAACTATTACCAACCTTTCATTAGAAAATCTTGTCTTTTACCAAACCGTGGTGGTACTTTGAGTTTCTCAATCAAATCATTACCATCGGAACAGTGAACGAGTACTTCGAGCAGAATTAGCTGAAAAATGACCAAAACCGAAAACAACTTGCAAATGGATTTCATTTTTCTGATTAAGTTTTTTTTTTGTGAAAAAAAATTCAATCAACGTTGATGTCAGGCAATTACTCAAATGATGATCTGGACCATAGAATTCTCGGGCTTTTATACATCAACAACCATCATCTCAATCCACCATTTCAACAAAATCAATCCATTTGTTGTCCAAAACTGAATATTGGCAGAAAGAAAAACATTTTCCATTAATTTTACAGGTAAATGGTCAAAAATAAAAAAAACCTTGTTATTTTTTTCGTAGAGATGTGTTTTTTTTTGTCCCATTATCTTTCAATGTCAATAAGCCTTTTTTTGGATCATTCTTTGAGTTTATTCAATGGACCAAAAAATTGGGCCAAATTTTTCTTTCTTGTTTGTTCCGAACTATTTTTTTTAAAGAACTACAAACAAGAATTTTTTTTTGAAAAGCAGCCATAAACTTGTTTGAATATTAATTAATCCGATTGATTGATCTGAAAGAAGAAATTCAATAAGAAAAAAAAACATTCACTTCATAGATAATGATGTTTTTCGTAATCATTGGTAGAGACTCTCTATCCATGGATAGATAAAACAAACAAAAACATACCCGTGATCACATGCTTCAAATCAAAGAAATAGAGCTTTCACAATCCAATTTCATCAAGCTTATCATGTTCGAAGAAGAAAAAAAAAATCCAAAAAAATTTCTTGAATTCATTAAACCTGTTTCGTTTGGCCAACATTTTTTTCTTGCCTCAAGGCGATTTGTTTATTTCATATCACATGGATACTATTTTTGAAATTTTTCAGCAGCAGCAATCATTTTATCATTGTGAATGGTGGTGAGAAAAACAAATGGTTGTTCATCTTCTCGTTGTTGGCTGCTTCACTAGAAACAAAAAAAAAGGTCATTGGTCTTTTACGAAAAGAGAAACACACCAATCTTCTTGTATGGATTGGAAAAAACACTGAACGAGCTGTTTGCTGAATAGAATTTTTAGATTACAATTTAGAGGGGTGCGTTCTTGTTACGGTGTTTGAGCTTGTGTTGTGTTTTGTAATGCTGTTGGTCTTTTGTCGTCGTGTCTCTTTGTGTGTGTGCTCAAGTAATGTTTGCTCCTGTTTGGTAGTAGGGTTTTCTTTTTTACGCTTTGCTATTGAAGCGAGTTTGGCAATTTTGGTGAGTACAGTTCCCTCGTTAAAAGGTTTGTCGTCATTGTTTTGGTTTCGTCTTGTTTATTTGTTTTGTTTTGTCTTGTCCAGCTAATCTTGAGAAAAGGCGCCATTTTATTTTTCTTCTTTTTAAATCGATTTCATTTTCAACAATCCAAGGTTAAATGATTTTTTGATTCTTTTTTTTTGTTTTTGTTGGTTTGGGTTTGATTTGCGCAGCTTTGAATTATGTCATCATCGCCGTATTTATCTGTTTCAGAATCTCTGTTCGATCATTCAATGTATACGGCCACCAATTCCAATATCGCCCGAGGTAAAGAAAGGGGAAAAAAGTTTCAAACAATCAATCCGAATGTTGTTGGTTTCAATAAAAAACAAGAATTTGTTTCGATAATCAAGAAGAATGAAACCACACCAACAGTGTTGCCGACCAATAATAAAACTCAATTGACTCTACCTGAATATGTACGAACTTTTGAATCGGAAATTTTGTCTTTTGGTTTGATGAATCTTACCGCTGATGTATATCATCGAATTCGTTCGATTTATCCATTGGTATCAGCAAATCAAATTCAATCAGAAACGGATAATTCAAAAGCTTCGCGTTCATTAGCCTTAACAAACAACGAAGTAAAATTGGCCAATCTATACAAATGCGACATCTACCATCATGGATGTTATTTCACCACCGAACAATCAAATAATTTCCAAAAACATTTGGATGAACAGCATCCTAATCAATCGCTTTATTGTTTCTATTGTACTAAACCATCACATCACTTGACTGAATGTTCTGATGGATCGGTAAACAGTCACATCTCATACAATAGCTCCGAAAATTTGGTTAGTTGATTTCAGTTTTTTGATAGAATAAATTATCTTATTTAATTTTTTTAGATCAATCATATAACCAATGAACACGGAAAAACTTTGAAATATCAGTGTAATTTCTGTTATTACCGCGCTTTGTCGGTGGATCACGTTTTTCTGCATCAAGCTCTCGAACATACTAAAAACTTTGAAGAAGCTATTAAATTTTCGACTGTTTTGGTAGAAGAGAAGGTGCTACAACCTACAGAAGGATGGGTAGAATCGAACGATGCAAGTGATACAGATGAAGATGATGACGATACTGAAATTGAAGATAACAATGAGGATCATGGTTTCATTAATCGTGGTGAAAAGAGATTGAAAAAATCAATTCCAGCAAAAATTATTGATTGTCAATTGGAAACGAGCAATTTGAATGAATCAGTTGAAATGGCTGGTTTTTTGAACCGATTTGGACATAAACTTGAGGCTTTTATTTTGAAACAAGAAACAAATCAATTGGCTTGTCTTTGGTGTCCGTTAGGTTTTTCTGTAGTTGATGAATGTTGGAAACATTCAATCACTGAACACTGGTCTTGTCCAATGATGGCTTACGATCTTGATTTGTTACGAAACAAATTTGTCGAAAACAGACCTATTACTCGAAAGTCAGCTGATTCAATGAGCGAATCCTCGGTGACTGATATGATTTCAGCTTTTCGACAAGCTCTTTGTAAATAAATTAAATTTCAAATACTTTGGACAAAACTAATTTTCTTATTTTAGCTCAAAACTCGCTACCGCGAACTTTTAACGAAAAATTAATGGCAGGAATTTTTGGAGATGAAACTAACGACGAAAAAGATGATGATGGCTCACAGAAAAAAAATCGGCAAAAAGGAAATAAACGGAAATTGGTGGATCTGGAACAACAGAATCAAGAAGAGGGTGTTGAATCATCCACTAATGACATTGAAAACAATCCAACCAAACGAAAACGTTTCAATGTGAATTGGTTCAAATTTCCAAAATCGATTTGGAGTAGAGGACGAGCCCTGACCGGTACCGCTATCACAGCGGTAACTGCTTTCACCTTCTATCATTTAACCAATCTTGTTCCAGCATTTCTCAACAAAAATCTCAATCAAATCGATCCGGTTATTCAGGATCAACCAAATTAGAATCGATAGAATTAGGTTTAGAATTTTAATTCGAAAAAAAACTCTAAGAACAATCCTGGAGACAGATCGATTATCATCATATTGTTATTATGCAAACAAAACAAAATACTCGTCAACTTTATAGATTTTTTTATTTTTTAGAACTATTTTTTTGTATTTTATCTTCTTGAGAAACGTTTTTATGGTTTGTAATTTTTTTTTTTTTGTTCTTGACACATTGTGTGAGTCTTAACAGCAACGTTTTTCAATAATTTTTCATATTCGATTAAACTTACTCACTTATCACTTTAATGAGACGATTTTTTTAAAATAAATGTGTGTGTGTATGACATTATTATTACTCAGAATTATAAAAAAAAAATTGCGAGCACTTTTTCATTTCGAATTTCTTGATTTGATTTTCAACGAAACAATTTGCCAACATTTCAACAACCTTATTATTGGTTTTTTTTTTACTATTCTTAACACGAGAATTCATTCACTCGAAGCCGAATGAAATTTTAAATTTGAAGAAACAAGAACTCCATATTGTATGTGAATGTCAGATTGGTTTTTTGGTTGCTTTGGTGATCAAGTCTTGATAACAAACCGTCAACGTAAATTAAAAACATTTAAATTCTGGTAACAATGGCCTTGTGATGCAATTTTTTTCTGGAAAAAAATTTCGTGAAAATCTAGGGCCAAGAAAGATCAAGAAATATGGAAAAGAAAACACAGGAACCCTTTTTCCTTAACCAGGATGTAGGTTAGTTTTTTTTTTTTTGAATAAATTTTACACTCAAGCATCCAGATCAATGCTTCAAAGTGTTATTGTTGAAGAAAACTTTTTTGAATAGCTTGGGAAATAATAATAAACCGAAAAGTGAGAGCCTGTTTTGCTTGCGGATGTCGGTTTTCTACCCGAATTATCTTACTTCAAGGTCTTGATTTAAGTTCTCTTGAGGAAGAACCACCTAGAAATTATGGCAAGTACCAAAGATACAACCAATCCTCGCTAGATAGTGAGAAAACAATTGCAACGGATACTTGAGAGAAAAATCTTGATCGATCGGGCATTCAAAAATTTACAAACTAATCGTGAATATAAAAATAAACAAACAAGAAAAAAGCAATTTCTCGTTTAAATTCAAATATGCCAGCCCATTATTGTTGTTCAAACAAGTAACAACCAACCATATCAAGTTCGAGAATCAACGATCGAGAGTTTGAAGATCGTTTTTTTTTTTTATAAAGAAGACATCAATAAGTAATATTTTCTGATTCGAAACTTTACAAACGAGTTTTATAGGAAAAAAAATCGATTGATCTATCGGTTTATTTATTGAACCGATAAATCAATATTTGTTTCAGGTTTGCCTTAAGCCGAAAAAAAATGTCATGTTTCGTTGGTGAAAAATGAGATGGTGCATGCAGATCAGGGTGAGTATCTTTGAACGGTCCATCGCATCTCAACTATTTCAACTGAATCAACTCTCAAATCGAATAACCGCAATATTCTTTCGATGTGCGCCAAAAGTTTTCCAATTAAAGTTGTTGCCCGTGTAGTACGAAGTAATAATTTTTTTGATACTGCGACGACAAAGATAAAATATTTGATGAAATAACAACAACCACAACAAGAAGAAGAAGATATTTGATTTGATTTTCAATCATGAATAGATTTTGAACAAGAGTAATAAAGTTTTATGTTTATTACCCAAACAACAACAGCAACAAATAAAATAAAATCACAGACCCAACCGGTCCCCGAACGACAGAAAATTGGATTTTTATTCTTTCTTCTTTTCTCGTCAACAACACCGAGAACAAATTTATTGAAGATAGTGAAAGAGAGTTCTCAAATTTTGACTCTGAAATTAGTCTATATTGATAAACTTCAAGAAGAAAAAAAAAATTCATTTTTGTTATTTGGCCCACCGCTAGAGCTTTTGGATTTTTCACTTTTTTTTCAAACAGTGTTTTTAGCATGAAATTTCACTGTTTGTTTTGAAGATAATAAGGATTGTTATCTTGTTAGATGATGGATGAAGATTCGGCAAACCGGAAATCTTTTCTTCTTATCGTTTTGTTAAGATGTTTGGCTTGCATTATCTTTCTATGTGTTTCTATTGTCAATTTTTTTTTATCAAAAAAACTTTTACCAGTGATATGATTAATTTTTTTTGTGATCTTTGTTGTTCGATTTTGATTTGATTTCTACTGTCTGAAGTAACAAGAACAAGAAATTGTTTTGAATGAAGTTATTGGGTTCATAACATTGACCGTATCGCTCTGTTTGTGTGTCTCATTCACAATTATCGATTTTGAATTGAAAACTTTGATTCACATTGTAACAGTGAACTCAATATACTTGCTCATTACCATCATGCGACTGAAATGAACTTTTGAAATTAAAATCTTTGTTTCTTTCGAATCGGTTTTGCTTTACGCTCTATAAAATTCACAACGAAATCATCGTCATCATTTCGAATTCATTATCTTCATCATCATTGTTATACCGATTTAATTCAAACGAAATAAATCCTGACCAAGTTTTCCAACCCAGCAAACAAACAAACGAAAAAAAGAAAATTTCAAAGCTATTGTTGGACAAATGGAATTGACATTTTGATAGATTAACTGGCGTGTTTTTGAACTTTTTCTCTTCTCTTAAAGATTTTTTTTTATGAATACGGTTCCGATGGTTCATTCCACTCTGTTCTTCATTGATGGTAATGAATGAGATTCCCGGGCTACAAATTAATAATTTCAAATTAAATTTTTTTTTCCTCTCTAATAGAATGGAGTTCTTACGAAAAAAAAAACCAACGAGATTCTAACCAATTTGGTGGTTTTTGAAGTGTGGCTGTCATGGTGTCTCAATTCCAATCGATCAATTCAATTCAAGTGATTTTAAACCCTGAATTTTCATCAATTCCTTCTATTTTTTTTTCATCGAATCAATCAACTTTAATCTCCGATGTCGTCATCATCATTACTGTGGTTGCTATTGTTATTGTTGTTGAATCATCGTACAACCGGAACAAATTTATGAACCAGAAAACCTCAATTTTCTTCAAAAAAAAAGGAAAGTCTCTTTTTTTTATGTTCATTCTCTTATGTTTGGTGAGTGTTCCAGTTTTTATTCTTAAAATAATTTGTTTGATTGTTGGTCACACCATCTTTTCATCTTCATCTTGATGTTTCTCAAACAAACGAAAAAAATTTAAAATGTCAACAATATCGAGCTAATAATAATTCAATGTATCGATATTTGTGTATCTTTATAACTCAAACTAATGGACCAAGAATGAAAGAAAAATTCTTTGACATTTCATAGAGAATGAAATGTCTCTTGTTGTTTTCTGGTTGTTAATCCTATTTGTTTGGTTTGTCAGTTTTTTTTTCGTTGTTGTTCTTGAGTAAACAAACAAGCAAGGTCCTTGCCAGAAAAGTCCACTAATGTTTGAGTTCAAGTTTTTTTTTTTTGGGGGAGGGGTTCTTCAAGAAATGAATAAGATTTTTTTTCGGGTTTTGTTGTTGTTTGTTGATGTCATAATTAAACATTTATATTAATCTCGTTAATTTTTTTTTTCTTCTAAAGTTACTAATTTTAAACTTTTAATGGTTCTCAGCAGTAATTTTTTAAGATAAATGCTGTTTGTCATCCAAAAAAAAAACCCCAAAAAGCATTTTTTTTCTTTTGGTTGACATTTCTCTAAGCTGAGCACATTGAAGGGACAAGTTGTTTTGGTGGAGTGTTCTTGAGAGAAAAATTCGATCCAGGAATGAGTGATTGTCTGTGTTTTTCAGAAAATTTTTTACACACACACACACTGAGAATAAGATCACACACAAAGGTTGAAAGAAAACCATTATGACTGATGATGATCATCTTCATAATTGATACAATGAGTTGTTTAACAACAACAATGAATGTTTTTCAATGGCTCCCGCGTTTCGGGTTTTTTTCATTTTCTTGGAACAAAGTATCCATGATGTTCTTGTTGATTGAGAGAGAGAGTTCCTACTACTACAAATCAATTTGATTTAGAGATCGAAGGACGACGGCGGCGACGACGATCGGTGATGATCCATCAAATTGATTAATCGATCATTTACTATGTTTTTTTTCTGTTGCTTTTGTTGTTAATATATCCCGAATTGGGTAATCGTGACAACGTAAAAATACCAAACAACGATAACAAAAAATATATAATATATCCCGTTTTTTTTTTAATTCTCCAATGCTTTTCTTTTGTTGTGTTAAGGGCTTGGTTCTTGTTTCTTTTTTTTTTTCTTTGAGGCTTGTAATTGAATAGACGATTCTGTTATTTCATTAAAAACAACAAACAATGATTCTCATGTTTGGCTCATAATCATCATCATCGTTTTAATCCAGGAGGCTTATTTCTCAATCTTTGAAGAAGAAGAACAGCTAAACTAATTCCAAGCATTCCCAGAGTTTTCCTAGTCAATCAATAAAAAAACTTGTTATGAGACAACAGCGAACCAATTTCCGAACATTTCCCGAACTCGCACACACACACACACACACACACAATTTCAATTGAAACAAAATTTCAATTGGAACCGTGTTTTTTTCCCCTGTTGTTCGAATTATTTATTATTTTATTGATGTGTTTCGATTGAGAGTTGTTGATTAAAAATATAAAAAAAAAACTGTCTCAACGATTAGACTGAGGAAGCCAATGTTCCAATCATTTACTGCAACATGCTGACATCATAAACATCAAATCGAATAGACCTAAATTCATTTCTGGTCATCCATTAGTCGGGTCAAGCTGTTACTGAGTTTATGGAATCGAAACATACACACACACACACAAACTGCGATTCCATGAAAATTTAATTCAAAAAAAAAAATCATTTCTCTTGTTAACAGATTGGGTCCCGAACAACAACAATAATTCCCATTCTTTGAAATAAATTTGAATTTTGTTTGTTTGTCTTGTCCACGATACATGGAGCCTTACTGAATGATTCATTCATTGGCAGGCTAATAAACAAACAAACAAACTGCCGACCAAACTGTTTATTATTATCATTTTTTCTTTCTTCCAAGCGACCTTCTACTGAATTTAACTGAAAAAAAAGCGAGAATAAATAAATAATTCTGTTATTATTATCATCGGTTGTCATTGTGTTAGTGTGTGGCTGTGTGTGTGTTTGATAAGATTCAAATTTTAAATTGGAACTTTGGGTTGCCTGACAAAAATTTATTATTATTTTATTTTATTTTTTTTGTTGGTGAAATTCTGGGTTGGTGTGGGTTTTATTGCTTCAACGTATTCGTATGCTGTTGTTCTCCATGTTTATTCTCATACACAATCGAATTTCCCAAGGATTCTAGGGCCCAGAGAATTTTTTTGTTGAAGGAATATTAGAAAAACAATATTTCTGTGTTTTTTTTCTAGTTAAATTAAAACTATCATTATGTTTTAATATAGAAACAATGGATGATACTTGATTGAGAGATCCATGATTATTATTTTGATAATGATGGGGCTGGGCTCTATCTGTTGTTTGCCTATTGCGTGTCACACTTGTTCTATATAAATGAATTCCCAGTTTTTTCCCAACAAAAATAAAAGCCTCTGAAGACATTTATCATGGCATTCAAAATTTGAAAGAAGGAAAAAATTAAATTTGTGTCAAATTTTGTTGTTGTTTTTCCCATCAACTAAGAAAAAAGACAATGCCAAAATTTGTCAAGCTTCTGTGTGTGTGTGTGTGTTGTTCTTGCAAAACATTATTGTCATGTTTTTCAGATTTTGAAAACCCTAAATCAAGTTATTCATTCATTCAGTCGGGTGTTAACATTGTTTCTATAGTTATTGTGTTCATACATTTCAATTCATTTTGATTCATTCGTTGGTTAGCTAGGATTTCTTCATCTTCACATATGTGATGTTTGTTTCTTCTTGCTAATCAACATCATAGATGATCATTTCAAATTGTGAAGAAGAAACTGAATGATATGATTATCACACACAAACACACGCACACACTTTTTGACATACAACAGATTCATCCGAACACACACACACACAAGCAAATCACACCCATTGATATGACAATTATTCGATTTGACTTGAGCAAACATTCTGGGCCATTTTTCCAACAGCTCTGAAAAAAAGTGGATCAAAGTTTGGAACCGTGATTCTTTAAAAAAAGAATTTCATCATCTAAGAAATTCATTTAAGGAATTATTTTTCTGGAAACACCCTTACATATAAATACAGTAGATGAGTTTAAATTCAAGTTTAAAAGAATCTGGTTTTAAAGAATTTTCAAGAAACTTGAAACTTTTTCACTTAAATTTTTTTATTTTTTTTTGTCTTTTTAAGTACTAGACAACAACAACAAGAATAACAAAAGAAACTACCATTTAAATAAAATTGAAAAAATTTCATCTTCTTTTTTTCGTTAATTTAATAGAAAAATTACTGTTCAAATCAAATCAAATATAATTTTGTTGTTGTTAAGCATACCAGAAGTTGATGGAGCCAGGGACCAAAACGATGGATCAATCTTATCAACTTTTGACACTCGGTTCCTCGAGTTTTTTTTAGGATTTCACTCGAATGAAAGCGAGTTGTTGTGGTGTTGAAAGAAAGTCTCGGTTCTCAAAATTTCAAGATCAATCATCTCAGCAGATGGGAACTGGATCCAGAATCCATATTATCTGTTATTATTCTGATTAAATCATCAGCCAGCCAAAAGCTGTTGTTGATTTTTTTTTTTTGAATACTTACTTTTCAGGATTTTTCTCGGGATCTTTGAGAAAACGGTTTTTGAGCAAGAGAGCTGTTATGTTAAACCAGATAGTTTTTAAATTTCTAGCCCAAAGGCTATCGAATTTATTTATTTATTTGATTTAAAACTATTGTCCCTGCAAGTCAAGTGTGTTTTTTCAAAGAAAAAAGCTCGATCAATTTTGGCTGTTGGATCGGATATTTTTTGTTTCTCATCGATCCGAAACTAGGCATATTATTATTGAAAAAATCCGAGCTCATCCAGGGCATTAGTGATTTTTCTTATTGGTTTGTTTGGTTGGTTGTTTGGTTTATCTGCATATAATTCATGGATCCGTCCATGTGTGAAATGAACATTAGACGGGAAATTTATTCATTCGATTTGTTTGGCTATGCTTTTTACTTCAATGTTTTGTTTTAAACAAATCTGATGGTTTGTTGCTTGTTTGTTTGTTTGATTTGATTCGTTTCACGAATGAGCAGACAGCAGATAAGCGTCGATCTGTTACCAGTACAAACACCGGGTACGGGAAAACAGGAAAATAGCAAAAAAAACGGCAACATATCGCCCGGACCCAACAAGATACGATCGAACCAAAAAGATTCAATCGTTTGAAAGCAAAACAAACTTTTGGTTTTTAATGGCAGTGAGATAGAGAGAGAGAGAGAAAGAGAAAAGATTATCGTTTTCAACAAATAACCGGGTGTACCATAATTTTGCTAAGCGGTCAATATTGGATCATCAATCTGGAACGGGAAAAGTTTCTCAAAGATAAGTTTGTTTTTTGTTTTTTTTCTCTGTTTGGAAACTTTTTCTCTTCCTGATAAAAAAAATTAATTCAGGAAAACTAATTTTAAAAAAAAGAAGAAAAGCCCAAACTAACTAGTGCAAGAGCAGCAGGGTTAATCTGTGAGGTTTTATCTTTTCTCAGTGCATTACCACTCGAAACAAATGAAATTTTCAAAAAAACCCGATTTCAATCAAATCGATTCGATGATCAATCGAATCAAATCGAACACAATCAAAAGCAATCGATTAAATAAATGGATTGCTGTTGTTGTTCGATGTTGTCTTCAACTTGATGAATCAAATCAAATGAATGAATAATATTCGGCATCGTATCGTTTTTTTGTTGTTGTTGAAATGCTTGTTGTATCTTTTTATTCTATACACTGTTTCGTGTATTTATTTGAAGATTCATCATTTTGATTTATTATTGATGTTTTCAATATATTTACCACCAATGTTGTTGTTCTTCAACACGAATCAATCTTTTTTTTCTCTCAATTCACTATCATTCATCAAAGAATCATTGATAAATAATTTAGCTAGCAAACCCTAGAAACGTTATTATTTATCAAAGTCATCGGAATGAATAATATTTTGCCTGTGTGTTTGTGTGTGTTCAACAATTTTATTTTTAGCGGAAACTTTCACTGCAAAAACAATTGGATGCAGTGAATAAATCATCGCGATCATCATCGTTCGATTGATCATTTGTGTTCGAAATTGAACAAGTTTAAAAATAATTAGTCGTCAAATTGTATTCTTATTTCATTTTAAAGAAAAAACTTGTCAAAGTTGTGGCGGGAGTTTGACAGGCAAACACTTCTTCGGGTTTCTTGCCTACACAGCAAGAAAACCACCACCACCACAGCCGAACAGAGCAAGAAAAAAGGAATCTTGAAAGTATCTTGCAGAGAGAATCGATTGTCGATTAGCCGTTTTTCGCAACTTTTGAATTTGAAAAAAAAAATTTCGGTTAATGATTCGAACATAGCATTGGGATTCTGAATCCTTGTCAGTTAGAAGAAGAACGGAAAGTTCTTTTTATCTTCTTCTTCTTGTTGTCTTCCAAATTCGAAGACGCCAATCAAAACAGGAATTTCATTTTTGAAATAAATAAATTCTTCGGAATTCGATTCAATACCAGAAAAATTGTTTCATATTGAGAGAGTTTTTCACACCCGGGTACCAACTTAAAATATGTGCATCTAATTTTCACTAAAAAAAACCCAAATAAATATCTGGTCCCTTTTCTCTCTTTCTCTTTGGTAGAGAAAATATTTTTTAAAATCATAAAATGCCAGAACACATTGAGACACGCACACAAACCATCAGCCTATTTTTTTCAATTTTATTTTTATCACACATTGATAAGAGTAAAAACCAGAAAAGAAAAACCTAAAAAACCCGAAAAAATAGATTCGATAGATTCCGCCGAGTGTAGTCTCAACAAGCCAAACAACCCACTTCCAACTTCGGTCCCTGGGAATCCACAATCTCTAATGATAGTGTTTTTTTGCCACTAATCAATTTTTTGTTTTTTTTTTAAATAATTTCTGATGTAATCGATGTGGGTCTAGCCTCTAGGTCCATGTTTGGTGTTTGATGAGTGTTCGTTCATTTCCTTTTGGGTTTCACATTCTGGTTGATGATTGTTGAATGTTTTTTTTTTCTCAAAATTGAGAAACACATTGTTCAAATTGTTCAGTGATGCAACATACACACAACGGTACAACACTGACGGTAACCAGAAAGAAATTGGCGGGCGCCAACCAGCAAGAAAAAAAAAAGAGAACAACAACACTCTCTTTTCGGTTTGTTATGTTTAGTGTTTGTTTGTGTGTGTGTGGTGAGAGAGCCATTCGGTCCACACGTTCATTGCCTACTCGATCACAAACAGTTTCGAGACGCCAAACAAGTTGGACCAAATTTATGGATTTTGACTGTTCTGACATTTGGTTACATTGATTTAAACGTTTGAATTCACTGTTTGACCACACTCACCCTCACTGACCATCATCCATCAAAAATTCAAAATTTTTAAACTAGATTGTGGTTTTGTTTTTTTCCATTGAAACTTTTTACCGCCAACCACATTCTTTCATCCTGATCCCAGCTGTACAATCTTCGAAGCCTTCGAGAGAGAGAGAGCTGTGTTTTCCTGGATTTCTTGCTTTCAGCAGATAAAAAAACAAGTTATTTGAAAAATTTAAAGAATTTTCAAGAGTTTAATGTTCAATATTTCGAACAAGAGAAAAGGTTTCATTTTTTTAAATTTTTTTTAAACTTTTTAAATCCTGCTTAACGTTGTTGAATCGTTTTCGATAGTGTGTGCGTGTTAAAGTAAGTCATATTTTCTGTTAAAATTTTTTATTAAAAAAAAATTAATTTAATTAAATTTTTAATTAATTAACAACAACAAATGAAGATTATTTTATAATTAATTTCTAAATTAATCCAAAGTTTTTTTTTCTCTAGAAGAAATTTGAGAGTGTTTGAATGAGACAGGGTGTGGTGTGGTGGGGTGTTGTTGTTCCAAAGGATTTGGATCAATAATTAATAAACAAACAAACATTCCCGTTATATGATACGGTAAATTCAAAAAAATAAAAAATTGGTTCATTGTTTCGGGTTTTTTTTCTCCCCTAGAAATATAGATAGCTTCTAGATGTATTTATTTTAATTGTGTTTATCCTTGGATTCTTCGGATCCAAATTCCCGAATCGACTATATTTATTCTATCGAAAATTCGGTTTTTTTCGGGTTTTTAAGACCAATGCTTTAATTCTACTTCAAGTAGATAGTTGGGTAAACTTTGGGTTTTTTTTTCTATATTTTATTTTGTTGACTATGTCTTGGATCCTTTCAGTGAATAGAAGGCTCAACGGTTCCCTAAAACGATTAAATTTTTAATTCAAAAAGAAAAAAAAATTTATTGGAAAAGCCCGGCACAACAGCAACAATAATAATAAGATTATAATCAGGAATATATATATATGGGACTTATGGCGTTATGGATTTATCCTCTTCATTTTTTTTTTTTTCTCGGGTCGGATCGGGTAGAAAACATTCATTTTTGGGTTATCAAAAGAAAACTTTGGAAAATCAAAGTTTTTTTTTCATCTACTGCCCGTGTGCGTGTTCGAAATTTTCGGGTTTTTTTGTTCTGTTTTGATTGACAGCCACACCACCAAAATCTTGTCTCGGTTTCTTCTTGATTTTTTTTATATCCGTTTTTTTTCTTTTGGTTTGTTTCTTTGGGTCTCTCTCTTGTTGTTCGATTCATATTTCAATGTTTGAAAGTTTCTCTGGTTTCTGAGTAAAGATACCAACCATCAGAGAACACATCAAACACAACAGAATTCCATCATCTTTCTTTTGAATCGGGAAATTGATTTTAAGATTCATTGGTTTGGGTTTCTTTCCACAGTGTTCTATCAAAATTTTTTTTTAATCATTTGAAGCGAAAACAAAACCCCAAAGAAAAAGAATCCGATAGAACCAAAGAGAGAACCACAATGAGAAGATGTCGTTTTTGGGACATTGAGAGAAAGAAACTTGATGAAATATTAATTGAAAAAAAAAGAATCATATGAAAATCAAACAAATTTGTGAGGTTTTCTTCTTCTCTGGTTCTGGAACCTAGAACAGTGTTCCAGGAACAAAAAAGCTACTATTATTTTTTTTCTTTTTTGTAATTTAATTTCTGATTTCGGCATCGGTTTTGCAAATCAAAAAAAAAAAAAACTTTTTTGGTAATTTGAGATTTAAATTTTAAATTTATTTTATTTTCAAATCAAATAGAATTCCCTAAACGGTATTTGAATTTGTGAACCAAAGGACCGACGAGTTGTGTTTGGTCTTGGTTGTTGTTCAAGAATCAACCCAAATGAAGAAGAAGAAGAGGAAATTTGGTTTTTTTCTGGGTTTATTTGAATGTGTTTTTTCTGGTTTTTTTTTTTGTACGCTGAAAGAAGTTCTTCTTTTTCGCTTGATTAATGTTTGATTGAAAATGAGCTCTCTGTCTCTCCATCATAAACATATTTGATGATGAATAATGATAGATAGAGATATATTGGAGAAACATGGCCCTAGCTTCATATTTTAATGAACCTCTCAATCTCTGAATCAATTGAAGAAATTGGGCACCATCATTGGGTGTTCTTTCTGTTGTTCCATTAATTAACACTCTTCTTCTATTTCCAGTGTTGGAGAGTTTTTTTTTTTCGTTCATTTCGAATTTGAACATGAGGACTAATCACCATCATTAAAAAAACGGTTAAAGCTTCAAGCTCTTCGGGTCTTTCTGCTAGGTTCAGTGTTTTTTTTTTTCATTGGCTTGACAATCGGAATCCAGAATCCAGAATATATTCAATTTTTCCCGAAAAGAAAACAAACAAACATTGAGTATAATTTAAGTTAATGATTCGGGTTTCTAGTTTTTTTTTTTTTTTTTGTTGATATGGTGAGATATCTGAAACACCAGACAACCAAATTATCAGGCCCTTAGGTTTATTTTTTTTATTATTTTTCTAGAATGTAAGACGATTCGTATGCATAGAGTTTTTTCCTTTCTTAGATGTTCATGTCTTGAATTAATGTTGTCGTTTGTTTCTCTCAGCTTGGTCTTTTTTTTTAGTTTCATGGAAATTTAATTTTTTTTTTTTTTTCTGGAGTGTTGTTGGATTCAGGCAATTTCTTTAAGTAATCTTTTGTTTTCTTGTGAAGGCTGGAGAAAATGGAAGATGTTGAATGATTTTTTTTATGGACTTTGAGCTCTGAAAATCGCTTTGGGCCAGAGAATCGTTTCCGATTATTTGGGCGACACATCGGGTATCACATATCTTATTATCAGTGCAATTATCACCAGTGATTCTGTTTTAAATGTTGCTTTGAAAGTGCTTTGATTGGCCTCCTCAACATCTATAGCCCGATCATTAGAAAATCTTTTGGAAAAGTTGGTAGAATGGAGAGAAGATAGAGTTTTGGTGATTGGATCTCAATCCAACAGATAACAACAATGATAAAAACAGTTCCACCATCATCTTGGATGGTGATAGCTGAACAATCCGAAACCACTGAAACCACCATAATTCTGATCATTTTGATAATCGACAATTGTTCTATCATTTCAAAAAATCTACAATCATCAAACATTTTTGGTAGTGGATTCGAATTCGCATCCTCACTGGTCATATCGAAAATGTTTTCAACACTATCAACAACATCGACGATAATAATAACCGGTTCCAATGGAATCAACTACGATCATCATCATCATCATTATCATGATAATAATAAAAATCATCTGGTTTTTATAGATACGAGCAACGAGAATATTTCATCATCAAATCTCTATCAAGACGGTTCATTCTCGTTGATTTCATCCTCACCATCATCATCCTATGTTTTCATGAATTCATCATTATCATCATCATCATTATCGTCCACATTGGCGTCGACATCAAACTATCCAATTGCCATTGCATCCCATGAAGAGGAAGGTTCGTTTTTCGAAGATTAAAAAAATTTAAAAAAATTTTTGGAAAGAATTAGGTTCTTAGATTCTTTTGTTGTTGTTTAGATGATGGTGAGATGTTTGATGAAAACAATAGAATCCACCATAGAAATAGAATCTAAAGCTAGAGATCTTAACAAAAAAAATCAGAGTAAAATTAAAGTAGACACGTTCCATATTTTTTTTCTCTAGGAAAAACTTTACTTTATCTCACGCACAATGCTGGGACATAATTCATGAATTATTCTTTGAAACACTTTCATTTACGAGTCCCAGGGCTTGGAACCAAAAACTTGAAAAAAAAACTTGGAAAAACAATAGAAAAAAAAACAAACAAAAAAATACTAATCCATTTTGATAAAAAACATTAGTTTGAAACACAGTGTTTTTTTCTTTCTAGTTCCAAAAGTTCTCATTTCCATTTTAATTATATTTATTACCATAGATGAGAAGAAGAAGAAACAGGAGAAGGAGGTGATGAAAAGAAACTTTCTGAAACTTTGGTCAAACAAAAACCAAAAACTTTTGAAATGGTCTTGGTCTAAGGAAACTTGACCCATGCAAAACAAAAACAAAAAATTTGTTTTGTTTTTTGATCCATTGTGTGATCTCTCTTCTAGGGTTGCAATCATCCTCCTCTTCTCGAATCCATTAGAATAATTCTCTTAATTCCAAGGTTTCTCAATGTAGTTTTAATATTTTTGGGGTTTTCTTGGGCCCGGGGAATCGTTATAGCAATAGTAGCCATAATTTCATTTTTAATAATAATAATTCATAATTCAATTTAGTTAACATAAGTTTGGTTGTTTTTTTTTTGTAAATTTTTACCACAGAGAGTAATGAGAATGCTTTGTTGCAACAATATTTACGGAATCAAGCATTGGATACACCCAGCCTGATCACCTTGGTTATCATCTATGCGGTATTGATATTCATCGGAGCATTTGGTAATGGTTTGGTTTGTTTGGCCGTTGCAAGACAACCCAAAATGCGTACATCAAGAAATTTGTTCATCGTGAATTTGGCCATTTCTGATCTGTTATTGTGCTTCTTCACCATACCGTTTTCGTTGATCGAGATTGTCACCAAATTCTGGCCATACGGTGAGTGATAGTTTTGTTCTGAAGGTTTCGGGAAAGAAGATATCTGAAAGTTTGTTCATATCATACAAATGTCTTTTGTTTGAAAATTTTCTTAGTTTGATGAGAACTTAGCATGATGTGAAACAATACCGGTAATGAGAACCAACCAAAAAAAAAAAAAAACGAACAAACGAAAAAATCAATTTGAAAATTTCAATCAGAATCGTTTCAAAACAAATTTTGGGTTTTTTTTTTTTGTTGAGCCATCTTGTTTGGGAGCATGATTTTCAATTAAATTTTCTCAAACTACAACAAAGTGGGAAACTCAATTTACCTGTGACAAAGAAACAATTTTGGGTTCCAATTGTAGAATTTAAAATTAGTTTTTTTTTTTTTAATGAAATTATTTTTAGATCATCGGTATAGAAGAATTTTTTCCATGTTTAAATTTATTTAAATTTTAAACAAACAAACTAACAAATGTCAGAATAGTTGTTTGATTTTCTGGGTTCCATTACTATTATTGGATAAAAATTTTTTTTTTTTTTCTTCTGATCGAATTCAATCAAAATTTCATTTTAAAAGTTTTCTGTTTGAAAATTTTCATTAGAAACACTTATTTTAATTCAGATTGTATTTAAAAAAAGAAGAAGAAAATCTTAGTTGTTTTTACAAGGAAAACATTAAATTGTTGGGCCTATAGGTAAAACCGAATCCAAAAACAATCTCATAACATGCTAAACAAATTGTTTTGTTAAAAATTTTTTGTTATTTTAATGTTTCTCAAAGAGCTTTAAATTTAAAAATTCAAGTTCTTTTTCTCTTTTTGCTCATATTTTTTGTTGTTGTTAATCTTCTTTCTTTAGAAAAAAAGCGAGCTTTTGGGAATAATTTTTTTAAATAAGTAACGTTTTTTTTTTTGAGGCAGCTTACAGAGAAACAGAACAGAACAGAACAGAAACCAAAACCAGATGACAGATTTTAATTTCAACCAGAATTACATTTAATGAGAAGAAAGAAAGAATGAAAACAAAACAAAATTAAAATTGCTGCTGTTTGATTGTTCTAGAAGAGCGGAATGAAAATTTCTCTGCTTTGAAAGAGACTTTTCTTTAGTTTCAGCTTAGTTTTAGCATCTTTTTCTTATTCTATCAAATATCATAGCAGAATATTTATAACGGTATTCGGGCTCCAGCCATAACTACAATTTGTTCACGTATGTATATGTCATAAGCATTTTGTTGTTGTTGTATTGTCTTGAAAACAACTAGAAGCGAATAATAACTCTATCTTTCAACCAGAGAATCTGAGTAAAAATCCGGAAGTTTTTCTCTGGGTCCTTGTGGGAGCCTTGAGAGAGAGAGAGAGAGAGAAGGAGGGAGGGAGGGTGAATGGGGTAAAGAGGAGGAGGAAGGACAAAACAAACACTCCAATTGTCACACACATCAATGGCTTGATATTGTAATTGAATTAGCAGTTTTTTTTCTGTTGCCCTCTGCTCTGAATCTTGTTCCATGTTGGAACATGTTGTGCTCGGAGTTTTTCTTTGATCCAAAATTGAATAAAATATTAACAGTTTTATTTGGGGGAAGAGAGTTTTATTAAATAAACACTGCACCAACCGGCTCACATAAATTCATTGATATACCAAAATGAACCAGTGAAATGAACAATGAAAAGGGAAAAACAGAAAGATCTCTTCAACGATTTTGAATAATTCATTGATTTCTTTTATTTGTTTAAACTTGAACCTTGAGAATTTTCCAAAACTAGAGAAGTGTTTCTAGATTTTTTTTTTGTTGTTTCATTTGGAACACAATCGAACGTTCAAACAAACACCACAAAACAGAAATTTTGTGGTTTTTTCTTTTTTGGAAAAAAAAAATGCAATGATCATCCGTTTGTTCCATTGGATCCACCAATCGATTAACATTATGGGATATTCTATAGGGAAATTAATTGGAATAGAATCTCACACACACACACCGACACCAAAGAGTTAATTAACTTTTTGTTGACTTTAACATGTTTGACAAAAACAATTCTGTACTTGATGCTTCTCTAAGTTCAATTTCTTATTGAATTAGAAAAATCTCTGGTTTCCACAGTTGTTTCCACTGTGTTTGATTCATAAATTTTTAATTATCGACAACTCTGTGAAGAATGAGGAAAAACAATTCGAAAACATCGATTCGAACCAAAACAAATCGATTGTTTGGAGAATCGATTTTTTTTTCGAGAATAGAGAATCTGTTGTTTCATGTTGTTTTTGATTTTTGCGATGATTGAAATTTTTCTCTCTCAAAAAGGAATCACAATGTGTAAGCTGGTTTTGACATTGGAAGCGACCTCGATATTTGTTTCGACACTGAGTTTTATTGCCATCGCTTTGGACCGTTACCATGTGATATTGCAATCGATGAGCGCCGAACAATGCCAAAAACCCACCATACCGAACATTGTCAAGCTGATATTGATCTGGATTGTGGGAGTTTTTATGGCGATGCCGTTGTTTCTGTTTCGAACCATCGAATCTCATTACATTGGTAAAACTTTGGTGAAACTCTTCGAGTGATCAATCAATTTTAGTGATTGTAGATTTTTTTTTTTCTCCGATTACTAATCTGATCGGTAGGTATCGGACAAATCGATACGATAAAGTTTTGCATCGAAAAGTGGCCAATCCCTCATGGCCGTGGTTATTATTCGGTTTTTTCGATGCTCATTCAATACGTGTTCCCCATAACGATTGTCAGCATCGTCTACACTCGTCTATGCATGAAACTACGATCAAGAACATTGCAACGTGCTTCAAGCACTCAACTACCCAAGCTAAGGTCTCGTTTGCAGCGTCGTGCCCGTAAAACCAATCTGCTATTGATTTCGATTGCCTTGATTTTCTTCCTTTCATGGTTGCCGTTGAACGTGTTGAACATTGTCGCCGATCTGTCCTTCCCATTCAGCTCGGATCGTTCGTTTAGGATCACGTTTGCCGTATGCCATATGGCCGGTATGTTAATCACGTTTTTTTCTATCTATTTTTCAATTTATTATACGATGCAATCATCATTATTATTATCATGATTCTAGATCAAATTTATTCTTTTGAAAAACAAACGCTCCAGTTTTTTTTTTAGATTCATCAAGTTGATTACTTTTCTTCCAATGCTATTAACCTGATGATGATGAGGAAAAATAGTTTTAAATCTGATTCTCGGAAAAAAAATCATTTTAAGACATTAGAAAAAAAATTAAGTTCAGAAAATTTAGGCGCCCGATGCATCGCAATGGCTTAAATTGAAAGTTTTAATGTTGTATTCTTGATGATGATGAAACTAGTTGATAGTTGTTTTTTTTCTATAAAAAAAAAAATTAATTTTTCGTTGAAACAGGAATGTCATCTTCGTGTTCGAATCCGTTTCTCTATGGATGGTTGAATCAAACTTTTCGCAACGAATTTCTAGAGATATTCAATGGATTCAAGCAAAGTTTTTTTAGAGTATTCCTATGCCGAAAGCCACAACAAAACGATTCATCATTGGTCAGGCATAGAGATTTGGAGCAATCGAATTCGTTCTCACCAAATCACAAGTTCATTCCGTTTAGGACATCGCCGCCACCACCACCACCACCGCCACTATTTCAACTCAACAACATTCAATCACCGATTATAGAGAATGGTATCATCACGACAACCACCACCATCGCCAATCATCATCAAGAGAATGACCAAAATTCAACACCATCGATACTGGCCAATGTGATGATATTAAAGTTAGTTTTGAGCTTGAAAAAAATGAGATCAAAATGATTGTTCCACCATTGTCGGTATCGGGCATCAATAGATCAATACCAATCTATTCGACCTCTCCATTAATATTTGAAAAAATTAATGATTGTTGTTGTTCGATAGATGAAAAAATTCAGGACAAAAATCATTTTTCCATAATCAAGCCTGTTGATCATATGATGGACACCAACAGTAGTGAGGATGATCATCATCATCATCAAAACCAAGATGTTGCGAATCTTTATTTTCGGAGTTCAAATCAAAAGTTCAAAAGACTTTCGTTGACTGATTCCAGGAGAAGACGTAGAAAGAATTTCAACAATCATCGATTAATCGAGAAAACTCGGTAGATGATCAAACCAATGACATGCTGCTGCTTGATGATAAAGAAAAGAATGGGAAAAAATATTCGGTGACATTTTCATCGAACACCAACTTCCTAAACAACAACCATCATTATCATCCACCACCACCATCACAACAACAACAGCCTCAGAAAATATCATCACCAAAATCTTTGGTTGGATTGGATTATTCGGCCACAAGTCATCGATGAAATTATTGTTTTTCGTTTTTTTTTGGCTCATCCTGTCATGTAGGACAACGCTCTGTGATAATAATCATCCATAAAAGCCAAACCACTTGAAACAGAAAACACAACAAACAACTAAACCTTTATTTTATTTTCTCTTTGATAAAATTCATTAAATATCAGTTTTGTTGTGAGTTATTGGTTGATTGATTAATATAAAATATAAATAAATCATCGAAAACCAATGATTAATCGAAGTTTTGGCCAATTTTCTTCATTCAAGAAAAGATCGTAAAAATATTTTTTTAAACAGCACACTAGTGCCATCTAGGAGATTGTTTGAAAAAAAGTTTCTGAAAAACACAATGCTCATATTGTGTAGTGGAATTAGCGGTTTTTTCTTTTTGTCCAACTAACAACAACAAGAAGAATTTTATCCAAAATTTTTTTCACTGAAAACAATTTTTTGAAATTGTCGAGTTGGGGTTTATCAATCATCACTCGTAATCAGCTGGCAATTTCATCAAATCTTAGAAAATCTATTGGCAAAACGAAAATGTTCATGTTTAAACCATCGAATCAGAATCAAACAGTGTACGATCCAGCCAAATCAAAATACGATCTAATTCAGGATGCAGCATGGAAACAAGATGAAAAAGTTCCGTTTCTTGCATTGGCTCAAACGTTCTCTTCGATAGAGGATGTTCGTAGCCGGTTGAAAAGTATCGAAATAATGAGCAATTACTTCTCCTCGGTGATGGCATTGTCTCAACAAGATTTGGTGAAATCGGTTTATTTATGTTTGAATAAAGTAGCTCCCGATTACGAAAGCATCGAACTAGGTATGGGAAAAGAATTTTTTTTAGCAAAAAAAAAATTTATTTTTTTCTCAAGGTATTGGTGTTTCATTGTTGATGAAAGCTCTCTCGGAGGCCACTGGACGAAATTTATCTCAAGTTAAAAAACAAATCACCAATGTAGGGGATATTGGTTCGTTTGCCGAAGCATGCAAATCAAATCAAAAACTATTGATCAAACCAAAGCCTTTAACCGTGTCGTATGTGTTTGATACATTGAAAGAAATTGCCACGATGAGTGGCCGAAATGTTATGAATCAAAAACTGGAGAAAATCAAACACCTGGTCACTGCTTCGCAACCTGTAGAATCAAGATATTTGATGCGATCTTTAGCTGGAAAAATGCGAATCGGTCTTGGCGAGAAATCACTGATTCTGGCATTGGCTCAAGCTTACATGATTTATGTCGATCCTAATTTGAAAAGATCAATAGACAGCGAAAATTTCAAAATTAAACTCAGTAAAAACGCTGCATTCTTGCAAACGGCATTTTGCGAATGTCCCAACTACGAGAAACTCTTGCCTGCATTGATGGCTCATGGTTTTGAAAAACTCTCCGAATCGTGTTATCTTCAACCAGGAATTCCACTCAAACCAATGTTGGCCCATCCCACTAGAGGTGTTCAAGAGGTTTTGCAACGTTTAGAAGGTTTGAGCTTCACTTGCGAATACAAATATGATGGAGAACGTGCCCAGATCCACTACAAAAACCAAGAAAAAGTTTTCATATTTAGCCGAAATCAAGAAAATAATACGGAAAAATATCCCGATATTGTTAAACTGATACCAGAAGTTTTAAAACCAACTGTAGAAAGTTTTATTTTAGATTGTGAAGCGGTGGCATTCGACACACTTACCAAGCAAATTTTACCTTTCCAAGTGTTGAGCACCAGAAAACGGAAAAACGTCGACGAGTCGGAGATTACAGTGAAAATTTGTTTGTTCGTTTTCGATTTAATCTATTTGAATGGTGAATCGTTGGTAAAAAAGACTCTTCACAATCGTCGTTTGTTGCTGGCTCAACATTTTAATTTTGTTGAAAATAAATTCATGCCTGCTGTTAGTAAAGATCTTAACGAAATCGATGCTATTCAAGATTTTTTAGAGGAATCAATCAAAAACAAATGTGAAGGCTTGATGGTCAAAGCTTTGCATGATGGTTCATCGTATGAAATCGCCAAACGATCACATAAATGGCTTAAATTGAAAAAAGATTATTTGGATGGTGTTGGTGATACTTTGGATTTAGTTCCGATTGCGGCTTTCTACGGCAAAGGCAAACGAACCGGAGTGTACGGTGGTTTTTTGTTGGCCGGCTATGACGAGAAAAACGACGAGTTTCAAAGCATCTGCAAAATCGGTACTGGTTTCACCGATGAGAACTTGAGCCAATTGTCGACCTCTCTAAAAGAGTTCGCTTTGGAAAAGCCAAAATCTTATTTTTTGGTTGATGTTGATTCATTGAAACCCGATGTTTGGTTCGAACCGAAACAAGTTTGGGAAATAAAATGTGCTGATTTATCCATTTCACCGGTTCATAAAGCCGCCATCGGTTTGGTTGCTGAAACAAAGGAATCTCTTTGAGGTTTCCTCGTTTCATCAAATTGAGAGAGGATAAAAAACCAGAAGATGCCACTAATTCGTTCCAGATTGCTCAAATGTATTTGAATCAAGAGAATTTGAAGAACAATGTTGATGAGCAGAAAAATCCTATTGATAATGATGAAGATGAAGAAATGATTGATGAAAAAGAGAATGATATTAATTCAAAACAAACAAACACTTATAATGATGAATTTTATTGAAAACTAGTGATTTGTTGTGTGATTCCGAAGATTTGCTTAAACATCATCGACAAGACCATTATCAGTTCGATAATCGGGCAGCGATGCCACCTCAAACATTATCGATTATAAACGATATCAATCAAAACTTGTTGATCAATGATTTAGATAATTCATCTTCTTTCTTTTATTTTCAAGAAAATATAATCTCGGAATTATTCTTCCTTCACTATCAAAAAGTTTTTTTAGATTTGTATGAAGATTTGAATAAAAAATTTAATTTTGTCAAGTTTGAGAAACTTCACTTTTTTTTGCAATTTTTAATAAATTTTAATAATTTTTTAAAAAACTTAAAATTTATTGAAATAAAAATTTTTAACACATGTGTTAATTGAAAAGCATCTGTGGCTTAGTGGTAAGTGCATTGTACCCAGTGTAATTAGCCCCGGGTTCGATTCTTGATTTCAGAAAACTTTCATCAAACTATGTAGGTAGAAAGCTCTCCTGGAAGAATCCGGTTTGCTCGGGCAGAGTTTTCAATAACCTCCAAATTTTATTATCACTTCGTATTTGGCATTAGAAACTTTGTGATAATCGGGTACAAACTTTCGATTTTTTTTCAAAAAAAACTAGTTTATTAGCATTAAAATGATCAAATAGATTTGATTGAAATGAATCTTCTGGGAATCTGGTTCTATCAAAGTCTATGGAGGTGTAAAACTTTAAACTTGAATATCTCTTAATAAAAATTTTTGAATTTACGCTATTATGAAAATAAATGTTCAATTGACATTGAGAAAATTTTAAAAAAAAATCGAAAAAACGCTGACTAGCAATGAAATGATTTTGATTTCTTCCTCCCCATTAAACGAGCACTGCTTGTAAGTAAAATTTTTAAAAAAGCTTAAAATTTGTTGAAATAAAAAATTATTTGATAGTTCTAGTAAGCGAAAAGAACCTGTGGTTTAGTGGTTAGTGCATTTACCCAGATTAGCTAGTCCAGGGTTCGATTCTTGGTGACCGAAAACTTTCAGAAAACTCTTGGAAATTTAGCTGTGATCCGCACCCTCCCACCCAAGTATGTGTATAATTCTCTTCTACTGGACCCACACAGTAGGTCCAGATTCCGAATCCAACGTTAGTCACCGCCGAAAGCTTGATCCCCACACATTTGCAACATGGAAATCAAGCCAATCTGCCAAACCTCATTAACACCGCAACTGAACAAAAAAACATAGGACAAGAATTCTACAAGAACCTCGAAAAAATCTGTGAGATCCTACGCCGTAATCGGCTCACAGATCAAGATACTTTTTCTGGTTCGCTAATTTTTTTGTTCTTTGACTACCTAATTGCGGCGTAACGGTCGATGCTCGGGATTTTCAAATTGCATGTGTGGGAGCGAGCTTTCGGCGGTGACTAACATTGGATTCGAAATCTGGGCCTACTATGTGGGTTCCATCAGTAGAAGATGATTTAAACACACAACTTGGGTGGGAGGGTGCGGATCACAGAAAAACCTTCAAGGGTTTTCTGAAAGATTTTCGGTCACCAAGAATTGAACCCTGGACTAGTTAAAGCTAGGTAAATGCACTAACCACTAAGCCACAAATTCTTTTCTCTTACTAATCATACCAAAAATTTTTTATTTAACCAAATTTTAAGCTTTTTTAAAAATTAAAAATTTTACATATTCTTACATTTACTTGTTTAATGGGGAGGAAGAAATCAAAATCATCTCATTACTACAACTCAAAGTTATAGTCAGCGTTTTTGTAATTTTTTGAAAATTTTCGACTTTTTCAAAATCGGCAAGGCTATAGTCAGCGTTTTTTCGATTTTTTTTAAAAAAGCTTAAAATTTGTTGAAATAAAAAATTTTTGGTATGATTAGTAAGAGAAAAGAACTTGTAGCCTAGTGGTTAGTGCATTTACCCAGTTTAACTAGTCCCAGGGTTTGATTCTTGGTGACCGAAAATCTTTCAGAAAACCCTTGAAGGTTTTTCTGTGATCCCGCACCCTCCCACCCAAGTTGTGTGTTTAAATCATCTTCTACTGATGAACCCACATAGTAGGCCCAGATTTCGAATCCAATGTTAGTCACCGCCGAAAGCTCGCTCCCACACATGCAATTTGAAAATCCCGAGCATCGACCGTTACGCCGCAATTAGGTAGTCAAAGAACAAAAAAGTATCTTGATTACATCGTATCGCACAGATTTTTTCGAGGTTCTTGTAGAATTCTTGTCCTATGTTTTTTTGTTCAGTTGCGGTGTTAATGAGGCTTGGCAGATTGGCTTGATTTCCATGTTGCAAATGTGTGGGGATCAAGCTTTCGGCGGTGACTAACGCTGATTTCGGAGTCGGGACCTACTGTGTGGATTCAGTTGAAGAGATTTATACACATAACTTAGGTGGGGGTGCAAATCACATAGAAACCTGAAAGGTTTTCGGTCACCAAGAATCGAACCCTGAACTAGTTAAAGCTGGGTAATTGCACTAACCACTAGGCCACAAGTTCTTTTCGCTTATTAATCATACCAAAAGTTTTCTATTTTAACAAATTTTAAGCTTTTTTAAAAATTAAAATTAAATTACACACAAGCAGTGCTCGTTTAATGGGGAGGGAGAAATCAAAATCATCTCATTACAACTCAAAGCTATAGTCAGCGTTTTTGTAATTTTTTAAAAATTTTCTCAATGTCAATTGAACATTTATTTTCATAATAGCGTAAATTCAAAAATTTTTATTAAGAGATATTCAAGTTTAAAGTTTTACATCTCAATAGACTTTGATAGAACCAGATTCCCAGAAGATTCATTTCAATCAAATCTATTTGATCATTTTAATGCTAATAAACTAGTTTTTTTTGAAAAAAAATCGAAAGTTTGTACCCGATTATCACAAAGTTTCTAATGCCAAATACGAAGTGATAATAAAATTTGGAAGTTATTGAAAACTCTGCCCGAGCAAACCGGATTCTTTGAGGAACGATGAATAAGAAATTTAAAATATTTAAAGTTGTCTAAATTAATTTTATGCATTGTAGAAATAGTCTAATTATTTTTCAATATACAAAATTAAAGATTCAACGAGAGATCAAACGAGCCCTGTTCTGTGATTTCAGAATAAAATTGAGTATAGCCGGTTTATTATGAAAATACTGTGGTGAATCTTTCTATTCCAAATTATTGTTAATCTAGAAAAATCGTTTTAAATATCGATAGTATATCTCTTAGTACTGTAATGAGTGAACCTTGTTCATCACTGATAAGCTTCGTTCAATCGATGACATTGAGTTCACCATAAACTACCATAGATTTTTTCACATATAAAAACGACTATGTTTCCTTTGTGAAAACCTTCACTCATAGAACTTGGTCGACCACACTACTTTACTTGTTTAATAAATTTTTTATTTTACAAGTCTCATGGTCTTTTGTTTTTAAAACTGAGTGAGCATAGATTTTTTTGTATAAAAGCTTTTAATTTTCTTCCTTTTTCTTTCATTAGCTTTTCCAAACAGTCGAGAGAACTTCCAACTTGGAAAAAATTACTTCTAAAAAGTAAGTTTTTTAAATTATTTAAATTTTTAATTAAAAATTTCTTTTTTTTATGCACTTTGTGGTATCGAAAACCTCTCCTGCCGATTCGTATGGATTTGGATCGGTGCTATGTCACAGCACCATGGGTTTCGCAGCCGAAACGCTGCGGAACAATCGCCTCCTCGCAACGAGGTTTGGGTCAGTGCTGCATAGGTGGGTGGGTGGGTGTAGCACCATGGGTTCCGCAAACGTACGCGCGCAACGAACGGAACCCTCGCCTCCTCGTAACGAGGTTTGGCTCAGTGCTGCATAGGTGGGTGGGTGGGTGTATGCAGACCATGGGATCCGCAAACGTATGCGCGCAACGTACGGAACACTCGCCCCCCGGAAGGGGGGCGAGTAAAAATGAGAGAGAGAGGGGAGGACTGAAAGAGAGAGAGAGGGGGCAAGTGAGAGAGAGAGGGGGCAAGTGAGAGTGAGAGGGGCAAGTGAGAGTGAGAGAGAGAGAGGGCAAGTGAGAGTGAGAGAGAGAGGAGAGGGCGAGAATGAGAGGGAGAGAGAGAGGGAGAATGAGAGGGAGAGAGAGAAGGAGAATGAGAGGGAGAGAGAGAAGGAGAGAGAGAGCGAGAGTGGACAAGTGTGACAGTGTGCAGGAACGTGGTTAATATATCGTCGCGACGAGCTGATAATAATAATACTCAGAGAGTCACTTTTGGATTTGTTAAACCGATCAAAATTATGTTTCAAAGAAGCTGGATTGATCTACATAAAATAAAGTCTAAGCCAAAAACCACTATTATTCCGAATACTCGCCGAGAACTTTTGGAAACTATGATTACGATTAATTTTTCAAGAATCTTTACGTTTGGAATGGATAAAATTATCGAATTCAGTCATTAAAGATATTAGTGATCATCTTATTGGCATCTTATTAGCGCATAACGCCGCCCTCTCCCTCTCTCTCCTTTCCCTCTCACTCTCCCTCTCACTCTCCTCTCACTTGCCCCCTCTCTCTCTCACTCTCACTTGCCCCCTCTCTCTCTCACTCTCACTTGCCCCTCTCTCTCTCTCTTTCAGTCCTCCCCTCTCTCTCTCATTTTTACTCGCCCCCCTTCCGGGGGGCGAGTGTTCCGTACGTTGCGCGCATACGTTTGCGGATCCCATGGTCTGCATACACCCACCCACCCACCTATGCAGCACTGAGCCAAACCTCGTTACGAGGAGGCGAGGGTTCCGTTCGTTGCGCGCGTACGTTTGCGGAACCCATGGTGCTACACCCACCCACCCACCTATGCAGCACCGACCCAAACCTCGTTGCGAGGAGGCGATTGTTCCGCAGCGTTTCGGCTGCGAAACCCATGGTGCTGTGACATAGCACCGATCCAAATCCATACGAATCGCCAGGGGTAGTTTTAGTTACCACAAATTGCATGAAAAAAAAAGAAATTTTTAATTAAAAACTTAAATAATTTAAAAAACTTACTTTTTAGAAGTAATTTTTTCCAAGTTGGAAGTTCTCTCGACTGTTTGGAAAAGCTAATGAAAGAAAAAGGAAGAAAATTAAAAGCTTTTATACAAAAAAAATCTATGCTTACTCAGTTTTAAAAACAAAAGACCATGAGACTTGTAAAATAGAAAAATTTATTAAACAAGTAAAGTAGTGTGGTCGACCAAGTTCTATGAGTGAAGGTTTTCACAAAGGAAACATAGTCGTTTTTATATGTAAAAAAATGTATGGTAGTTTATGGTGAACTCAATGTCATCGATTGAGCGAACTTATCAGTGGTGAACAAGGTTCACTCATAACAGTACTAAGAGATATACTATCGATATTTAAAACGATTTTTCTAGATTAACAATAATTTGGAATAGAAAGATTTACCACAGTATTTGGTTCCATAATAAACCGGCTATACTCAATTTTATTCTGAAATCACAGAACAGGGCTCGCTTGATCTCTCGTTGAATCTTTAATTCTGTTTATTGAATAATAATTCTACAATGCATGAAATTAATTAGACAACTTTAAATATTTCTTATTCATCGTTCCTCAAAAAATCCGGTTTGCTTGGGCAGAGTTTTTGATAACCTCCAAATTTTATTATCACTTCGTATTTGGCATTAGAAACTTTGTGACAATGAAGACAAAAATGTATGTGTGACTCAACTAAACGAGTTAAATTGCTGATGAAAAACTGATCTAAAGCTGAAACGATATCTCAAACTTCGCTATGCATTCGATCTTCGTGAATAGTCTTTATGAGTAGCTTAGCTAACTTCGACTCTTTTGGAATCCAAACTTTTTTTAGAGTAGAAATACGAGAAGACAATTTTATGACACTATTCTCTACAATGCAAACTTGCTTGAGCGTATTAATATTATGCTGTGATTGAAAAACTTTATAGACAAAATCCCATTGATCATTGATGTTAGAATTTAAGAGAAGAAATTTTTTAGAAAAAAGAAGCATTTCATTGATCGTTTCAAAATTGTTGAAAGTTGTTATATCTTCTTCTGAACAAAGGTAAGGAAACATTTTGGCTGACAAGCCCGATTTTGAAAACTAGAAAAGATATTGAATCTTTTAGCAAATCAGAAGAACTCATTAAAATTGAAGGAGATTTTTGAAAAAATTCTAACGTACTCAAAGATCTTGAAAAAAAATCCGCCAAATTTAAGGCTCCATCAACATGCCTTACAGTTACATTTAACGAATTGAGAACAGACATAATTTTCAATAAACAATTAGCAGTTCGACGATTGTGTGTATTAGGAGATAATCTTAATCGATGTAAATTGATCATGGAATCGGAGAACAAAAAGTTATCGGAAGCGAACACCATACTGAAGACAAAAATTTCAAAGCTTTAACTAGCTCAAACATAGCCAAAAGTTCAAGTTCTACGATGGTTGAACTACTACGAGGATTGATTTTACTTTTGCCGAATACAAAAAACATTTGTGTGTCGTGAATCAAATAAATGAAGGATCCATAAGCGACCTTTGATGCATCAGAAAAGCCAAATAATTTAGAATTTTGCATCGGCAAGTTTCTAGGCAAAGCAAGATCTAAAAGTTGATCAAACCCAATAAGATGATCACTAATATCTTTAATGACTGAATTCGATAATTTTTTATCCCATTCCAAACGTAAAGATTCTTGAAAAATTAATCGTGATCGTAGTTTCCATGAATCTAATATCCCAAATAAATCAAAAACAGAGCCAATTAAAGCTAAAAGTTCTCGGCGAGTATTCGGAATAATAGTGGTTTTTGGCTTAGACTTTATTTTATGTAGATCAAATCCAGCTTCTTTGAAACATAATTTTGATCGGTTTAACAAATCCAAAAGTGACTCCTCTGACTCATCTGCAAGAATCACATCGTCTAAATACATTGATTTTGTAACGCGACTGAGATCATTTGCTTTCAGCAAATCAAAAATTACTGCTGACAAGATAGCTGGTGCGCACACAATTCCGAAAAGTAGAACGAAATTTTAAGATTACCGTCCATAGTTTTCCACAAAAGTTTGAGATATTTACAGTCCTCTTTAACAATTTCTATTTGTGAGAATGATTTTGCTAAATCAGCTATTACAGCGTATTGACCAACCCGAAAATTAAGAAGAAGATGAAACAAATCTAAACCACTTGAATTTCCTTTCCATAACGTTTTGTTGAGAGAATCTAATCCAAAAGATCCATTAAAAACAATTCGCATTGGTGTTGTTGTCGAATCTGAACGGAATACAGCATGGTGTGGTAAGAAATAACCATCAGAACTGAAGACTTCTTCTGCATGACCATCTTTGACATATTTCATAAGTTGTGTTTCATAATCAAATAACTTGTTCTTGAATTTCAAAAACTATTTTAAAATTTTTCTAACATTACTTTAGCTTCAAGAAAATTATTTTTAGGACGAAAATCAGAAAAAAAGGAAGATGAACTTCATATCGTCCATTGCTTATACGATTCAACTTTATCTCGAAGTCAGAAAGATTGAATTCAGGTTCTTGCAACCACTCAATAGAAAAAACCTTTTTTTTGAAATTTTTAACTCCAAATTCCACTGGACGTAAAATTGAATCAAATGATAAGGTCTCTGGATTGCCAGGGAATAACTTTGAAGCCATATCTGTGCCAATAATTATCGAATTCTTTTGGAGTTCTGATGATACATGAACTTGAATGGAAAAATCAGGATAACCTGGTTTCTTTATTCTGAGAACAGTTTTGCTTGTGATGACTGAAGAATTCAAATGTGAAGGTGACAATACCTCGACATAAGATGGTTTTAACTGAGATTTCTGGTGCAGTTAGTCTAAACTAATAAGTGATAACTCAGCGCCAAAATCGATGATTAGCTGGCAGAGACGATTACCGCATTGACCCTTAATTATTGGTCTTGAACCAACTGATTGAATTTTGTTTGCAAAGAATATAATTGTATATTCATCATCGATAAAATTGATCTCTTCATCATGATTTAATGACTCCACACTCGGATCGGATTGATTGAACACTGGCAACAGACAGAGAATTCGAAGATGAAACAGTTTTAGCCAACGTTGAAAAAAATTCAGAACAAATATAGTGCATCTTTGTCAGATGTCGACGTTGACAAATATCCCATATAGGGAACGTTTGCACAACACCTTTCTTACTGGTGTAACCACCTCTTAAACATCGAATGCACAAGTTCTTCTCTTTGAGAGCTTTAACAACAAGTTTAGTGTCAAAAATTTTTGAGCAATTTCTTTGGTCATGGCATTCATTACAGAGTGAAAAATTCAAATTTAAGTTGAGAACAGAAAAATTCTTAGAATGCAGTTTATCATTGAAATTTTTAGTTTGAAATTTAGGAAAATTCTTTGGACAAACACGATCAAATTGTTCAGTTTCTTTAAATAACTTTTCGACATAACTAAAAACTTCCGAAAATTTCTTCAACTTGGCGGCGATATGTCGTTGAGCTTTGAAATAAAACCGGCAAGCAATTTGCTGAATCATAGGTATACAAAATAAATCATTATCAAAATTCATAGTAGATAAAGAACAGGCGACTGAATTCAAGATATCATTAGCTTTCTTTAAATTTATCAAATCATCTTTGTCTTTGACGAATTCAATACGTTTGAGTTCATCTCGGAGTTCAGACAGCATTTTTTGAGTATTATCAAATTCTGAACACAAATTCGACCAAATTTCAACGACTGAATCACAAGAGCTAACCCAGTTTAAAACTAACTTTCTGGGTTTATTAGAAATTGAGTTAAGCAAAAGACTTCTGGCGACTGCATCATTAGGTACCAGTTTCGATAATAAGCTCTTGAAAAATCTTTTTGAAAGCTTTTCATTCGACATATTTGCCACTAAACTTAGAAAGATGTTCTTGACAGATAAAATTCGGAACATTATTGCTAGCAAACGTTGTAGTGTTTTCTGAAGAACTTAAACGAGCTGAGATTTCTTCAATGACATCCATCAATCGATAATCAGAGAGCAAAGGAGAAGATTCACCAGGATTGCCAACTGATTTTATATAACTAGCGATTCTCTCGTCATATTGATCATGATATGATTCAAAAATTTTCGATTTTTTCAAAAATCAAACTTTGTGATCATTTTTTCATTTGAAAGTTCTATTGATTCAATAAAAAGTTTTTCTATCAGTTTAAATTTTTCAAAGTCCATAGAAATAGTTTTTTCATTTTAAATTTGTATAGAGATTTGAATAAAAAATTCCATTTTTTCAAGTTTGAGAAACTTTTTTTACAAGTTTTTAAAAAATACAGTGAGCTGTTTTTGAAAAAATTTATGGGTTCCTCAAACATGACTTCAGTGAGAAAATGAGCGGTTTGAATTAAATGCATAAAAAAAATTAAATCAATTAAATCAAATGCAGTTTCAATCATTATAAGGATAAAAACCTAGGAAAAATAGCGAGATTGTGAATTTCGAATCCGGATTTGATTGACCAGATCAAAGTGGCTTACAGAGAGATTAAATCAGAATGCGCATTGAACAACAAATTCATAATTCTTATTCAAATGAACTTTGTGTTGGGAACGGATTTTCTTTGAACAATAAGCCATTCTCACACCTTTCCTTGACATTATTAGTCAACAATCTCGATTTTTCCAAACTTGAATGATCCAATTACCAATGCCAATGTCAGCTAATATGGTTGATACAAACGTTTTGGTTTCAACTCATTTAAAAAAAATAAATATAGCAGTCGTAAAAAGAGCTGTTTAAGCTTGAAATTTCATTTTTAAGCTCAATTACACAGGCTCGAGCGACATTTCCAGAAAATTGTTCTCAATGAAATTTAGGCCCATATTCCTTGCAATATAATTCCAAAGTAAATACAAATCATTAAAATAAGTATTGATAGCGAATGTTGAACATGTTTGATCTAAATTTTCTGATTCATTGAGATAAAAGATAATAATAATAAAATAAGTCAAAAATGGAAAGAATTACCCAATTTGTTGATAATTCCATCAGTGGTTTGCGACGTTCATTGCACCAGCAATCGTAACAATAAAAAACAAACTCTTGTTCTAATCGCGTGATCAAATCAAAATAGTTTTAGTTATTAAAAAAACTTGAATTCAACGTTAAAAAATACAATAATTGAGAAAGTTATATATAAATAAGCATCCCAAAGCTACTGTCACAGCATATTCTTCTACAACTGTGTTTTTTAGCCAAATTTTCTTCCAAAAATTGATTTATTTGATTTCAGTTCTAATAATCGCTGTTAAAATGCTTAATAATTTGTGTTTTTTATTGAGCTTTCAATAGTAAGGTATTTTATCCAGAGAGTTTTATGCTACAATAGCCAAATTATTGATTCATTTGTATAAAATTAATGGATCTGGAAATATTTTCTTTTTGACTCATCTTCTAATAGTTACTTGAATTTCAACAAATATTTTTGTGCGTTTAAATATGAACAAAATGAATTTTACAGGAAAAATAACCGATTAAAATAACACTGATTGAGTAAGTTTACAAAAATTAGTATTACCAAACTAAAAAGAATGCAAGCATGATTAAAATGTAAAATAACATGAATGATAAAAAAAGAATTGCTTTAATACCTTGAAATTCATGATTCATTCCACCAAAAAAAATAATTCCTCAATTAGTCTTTACTGCGCGAATTGCGTTTTGAATCGAATTAAATTGAATTCATTTAATTACTAGGACTCACTTTTGATTTAAATTTTACTAAATCTATGACACCAAAATCAAGTATTTTGTTAGCTAAACTTTATAAATATCACACAAATATTAATAAACCGAATAAAAGAATTTAATTTAAAGAAATCAAATGGAACGTTTCATAAAAAGATGGATTCACACAAACAGGTACTGTTTGCGCATGATGATGAAACAGTCAAACTAAGACAAAGCATTATAGAAGTTAGACAGAGAAAGATCCTCATAGAGAGTGTGACGTATTTTGACCTCCCTTAATAGATAATTTAAAAAAATTTAAACCATGTATCATTGGTACTTTTTACTTGAATGCTGTGAAAAAATTTCAAAAACTATGATCCTGTAATTTTTGAGTTTTAATGTCACGAACAAACAAACACTGCATTTTTATATAGATAGATAGATAATAAAAAAAGTTTTTTCAAAGTTGATTATTGTCCAAAAGATCAAGTTTTTTCTTAAAAATTGAAACAACTCGCCAATTCAACCCCATAAAACTGAATTGAACAAACCAAATACAAGTTAATTAAACTAATCTCGATTGACAATCGTAGTTGTATCTTCACTTTTCCTGAAAACGTTCCCGATTTTCAATAATGTAGTAGAATGTTTTCTTCGGTAAATGATAAAACCTAGAATACCAATTATGGCCATTGTCAAAACCACCAACACAATGGCTAAACCGGCTTTTTTATCTATAAAAAAAAAAATTTTAAAATAGAACAAATACGAAGCAAAGCATTTACGTTTTGATGAGCTCTCCGAACGTTGAGCATCAGAAGCGAAACAGTTCTTAGTGAAACTGACATCATCGATCGAAATACTAGATTTAACGTCACTAAGAACACCATTGAAAACAAATTGAAATGGTTCGCTTGATTCAAATGAAACACTAGATTTTTTCCACCCTGATAAATACGAATTTGCAATGTACAATGGATCGCTATCATCTTTGTCGGCATCGGCATATCTAGCTCGTACGATCAATCGTGTTTTGGTAGAGTTGTTGGTTTTAGGTCCGTTTAGGTAGAGGAAAAATCTCATCGTGCAACTTCCCTTAGATGTCATCATTGAACTATACAATTCGGAGGGCTTCCCAGTATCGGTTTTCCTGTAAGTCTTCAAAATAGCCATTCGGCCTTCGCTTTGCTTTCTGTTTTTTTCAAGAGAAAAAAAAAATAGAATTTCAAAACTATCAATTTTTCAAATAAATACGTTGTGTGATCAGCAGATGGGCAATTATTAAAAAAAAATAAACTTCTAGAACCAGATTCAACTTCCCATTGAAAACTTTGTTCATGAGCTTCCTGTTTGGAGAATCCACAATAATCTAGCCATTTTTCGAAAGAACAACTGCGAGCCAAATTTTTATTTTTGAAAGAAGAGCACAATGCATAACTCTCATCAGAATTATCGCCACAATCATTTTCGAAATCACATAGCTCGTTTGGATCGATACAAATCCGAGTCAGCTCGCACATGAAATCATTCTTGTTGGAGCAATTTTTTCCCTCTGGTATCGGATCAGGGAACGAACAGTTCTCGAATAAAATGTTATCAATGGCCACTGTGTTATCTTTACTGTGCTCAACAACAAACCCAGCTACTTTCACCACAAACAATGATGGAAAGGCTCCGATGTAGACTGTACCTTTTTTCCAGGTTCCATTGGTGCTACCACTGAACTCGGCTATTATAACCGATGCTTCTTTCGTAACACCAATATGAACTTCGACTCCGGATCTTTGAAAATACTTTGGTAAGTTTATGTAATAGTCTAAAGTCATTCTACAAGTGTGGTAGGCGTCTTTGAAGGAATACATATAATCATTGTTTGGACTGATGATGTTGACGGAATGATAAGGTCGAGAGGAAACCATCAAATAATGTCCATTGGCATTATTGCTACCATCGGTTTTTGGACCGTTACCAGCTTTAGCACTAACCAATTTCCAAAAACTTGTGTTTTCGCCGTTCGAAGTGTAATTAAGCCAACCACAGTTTCCTTGAAAAAAAAAAGATACATTAGTCCAAAGTGGCTCGAAAATTTTCGATTTTTTTAAAATCGCTAAGGCTATAGTCAGCGTTTTTATGATTTTTCAAAATTTATCTAATCTTACAATTTCTTTTCACTCTAGAAAATTCAAGTTAAATTATCATTTTTTTTATAATTACCTGATTCAAATTGACACGAACCACAGTTCTCTTCATCACTTGAATCGCTACAATCTTTTCGGAAGTTGCAAACTTGAGAAGCATTGATTTTTTGGTTTTTCACTTTGCAGTCGAAAGTTTTATTAAAATCGCATGGAAGGAAGTCAAGATTCAGATCATCGATCGCAATAACAGTGCTAGTATAGATTGTTTGTCCACTGATGACGAAATTAAACTCGAGAAAATCTTTGATCATTCTCAAATCGATTTCAACAAAATGTAGTTTCCACCAACGGTCAGTTTGTCTCTTTATTTTCATTATATGATACTCAGAATTATTTTTTGGCGAGGAAGCTGTACCGAAAACTTGTAAATCAATAGTCAGCACTGCATCGTGATAGGTTAATTGCGCCCAAAAGCTCAAACAAATATTTTTGTTAAGCCCAATCGGAAAACGGTTGATTGGGGTTTGAATCACGGAAAGACGCATCCCGTTGATTTTGGATGGAAAACTGGTCATGTACAAGTAGCCTCCTCCATAACCTCGAGTCGTATGATCGAATGCAGGTCCAGGCCAAGTCTCAATTTCTGGTGGACCTACGATATAAATTAAAAAGAATTTTTTTTATAATTTTTCTAATAAGTTTTTTTTTCTTACCAACAAATCGTGAAAAATCATAATCTAAGGCCGAAAACTTTCCCATAGTTAGGCGTTCAATTCCGCAAGCATCTTTATCAAAATTACAGTTGATGACTGAATCGCATCCTTCTGAGAAAAACTGTACATCGTCCAGTGCTATGAATGAGCTGTTGTCAAAATGTTTCATCATATTGAAAACTATATAATGATTGTATTGAACAAAATATGAAATTTGATGAATGACCCAAATAAAATAGTTTCTTCGCAAAAAAAAAAGGAATTATTTGTTTGTTCTCAAAAAAAAACTCAACTTACACATTGCTTGTGTAAATACTGTCATAAGATAATGAGTTGACTGGAGCGATACCGACAGTCAATTTTGCATCACCAGAAATTTTAGCTGCAAATCGTATACAACGTTTGGAAGGATAATTTGTCTTGATATCACTAGACAATAGATTATCGACATAGGTATAATTCGAATCTGTTGCCTGATTCATGAACAATAAATAACCTCCATTTCCTGTGGTATGATCACTG
Organism: Octodonta nipae; assembly: GCA_034190945.1. Lineage (NCBI taxonomy): Eukaryota > Metazoa > Arthropoda > Insecta > Coleoptera > Chrysomelidae > Octodonta > Octodonta nipae. The sequence continues at coordinate 85,341 of JAVLUE010000220.1, read as the reverse complement.
TTCGGGGCTAAAGGAAAGGATTTATCGTTTGGCAAATGAATTCCCCCAATAGGAAAATTCAACGGTCGAATACGATTCAATTGTAAATCATCAAGCGAATCAAATGTATAGAGAAAGTCGTCGATTTGCGAACAACGTCCTGGTTCCAATAGAATATCGTCGAGGGCAATGGTTCCTTTCATGGTGTTCGAAGTGACCAATTTCAAAACTAAGTAAAAATTGAAAACTTGATTTGAAAAAAAAATTAGTATCTAATTATAAAAAATAAAATCGGACAAATTCCTTACTAAATGAGCGAATTGGTATATTAGCCGATTGCCAAGCTCGACTAACCGTATTGGGCCAAATAGTGATCAAAGTTTTGTCAAGCGCACCGTTGACAAGATGAACTTCAAGACTAGAAAACGTTTCACTCAAATCATAATAATGGAATTGAAAACAATGTTCGTTTAATCGGCTTGGAATGGGAGCTGATTTGACTATCGATTGTGTTTGGTTTTTAATCTTTGGCGACCACAAAAGATAGTGTCCTCTAGAATTTTTAAAAGTATGATCTCTACGAGGAGCATTAATGTTCGATTTAACTGAAAAATTCAGAAGAAAAAACTAGATTTAAAAAGCGAAACGACTAGTTACTTTAAACTACCTTGACGAAACGATGTAATTTCCCAGTTTGAATCGAAACTCCATTTTTCACATGAATTTTCAAAGCTACAATAGTAAGAGTATTCATCATTTGGATATTTTGGAGGTGGTGTAGGCTTGCTGCTACACGATTTTGAAAGTTTCAACTCATCAATGGCAACGTCGCTTTGAAAATTTGCAGATTGTCCAATCATCGATATGATGATAGTGAATCTCTGTGGCAGATTGGCTAAACGATATTCGAAAAATTCCCATTCTCCAGTATTAGAAGCCAAGATGATAGTTTTATCTACATTTTTTTTTTTGGCCAAATCTAAAAATTGGATTGACAAAAAGAAGGTTTCTTTATTAGAAACCGCATAGTGAAACAATGAGAAACATCCAAATCCGAGATTGTTGATGGGAGGACTAGTGATTGTGATTGGTAACCCAACATATGCTCGAATGTACTCCAGCGGTACAACTAAATACCATCCATTTGGTGTCCAGGTAGTAGCATCGACTTTTGGAGATTTTTTCAACGCTCCACCACCAGTGCTTCTTAGCCAAAACTTTCGGCTATTAGTCGGAGTTGACCAACCACAAAAGTCTAAAATTCGTTTTAGAATGAAAAGTTTTCGGAAAAAAACTCATTTATTTACCTGATTCAAAATCACACGAACCAGGACTTTCACAAGCTCGACCAACGAACGAAATATCATCGATTAAAATATCAGTGTTACTCTGACTGTGCATCGTTATGTTGATCAAGGTATTGGGCTGAAAATTGTTTATAGAAAACATAAATGAGTTCCATTCCTTTATGTATCCGTCTTCAATATAATCTGAATAAGTGATTTCTGCCCGGGAATTATTATCAAAAACCACAATTCGGCTGATTGGATCTCGATCAGAAGCACCACTTAAAAACTTGTACCAAAATTTAAGACAGTAGGCTTGATCATTAGAATTTGTAGTGACCCGATCTAAAAAAGTGGTTAATGATGATGTTGGTGAGTAGCTTAGAATATAATGTCCTAAATAAGTATTTGTGGTATGGTCTTTGCCAGCTACTATTCGGTTATTATTGCTTTTCCAGATACATTTACTTTCAAAATCACAGTTTACTGTTTTTGGACATTCTTCATAATTGTAAGTGATGTCGTCCAGTCCAAGTTTATCGTGAAAACGTGAAGTCAGTTTTGCTTTCAAAATTATGTAAAAAAATTTTGTCTGGCGTGGAATATCCACAAAGGCCTGAATCCAATTGTTGCTCTGTGGAGAACGGCGCATCCAAAGAGTTTCCCCACCGAATGTATTATTTTTATTATTGATAATCACTTCAAACGATGATTGCTCATCCAAAGCAAAAAAATGAAACCAAAACGAAAGACAATTAGGAACTAAGGTGTCTATCAAATTGACAGGACTGACTAAAGCATATTCTTGAAGGCTATCAGAGCCCGTCGACTGTGTAGATGCCCAATAACAGTTTTTTTTTGAAGGGTCGACTTCACAAGTGTGATCTCGACCCGGATCGATTCTTGAAGATTGATCGGCTAGAAACCAATAGTTTTTGTGAGTTTGCTTCCACATGCAAAATCCTTTGGAAAAATCACATTCATACACTTGAGAAAAAAAAACTTGAGAATAGTGAATTTGAAAGATAAAATAAACTCACGAATTTTGAAACTATCAACATAATTCAATAAGAGCACCAATAATATACCGAAAAACAATTCCGGTTTCTTGATCATTTTCACTTTCTTCCGATATCGAATAGTGAAAACTTAAATTTTGAAATAGAGTTTTCGATTCACTTTTCAAAACCTACAATGTGTTTAACAAAAAAAAATCAATAAAAAACACCTATCTGATATTGGATTAATAAAAAAAATTATCCCACCTGGAAGAATAATTAACAAACAGCACTCGTTCAAACGAGATAATAATAACAATGGTGGGAGTTTTCAAAACAAAACAAAAACAGAAACAAATAAAATTTTGAAATTTGAGAGACAAAGCTTCTTAGAAAAAAATACGCCCATTTATCTCATAATAATAGGAGTTTCAAAAAAAATCAGGAAACTCAAATAAACAAGAAGCCAATTTTCATCTCTTGAAAATTTTTATCTGATTTGCATTGAACAAGAAATTTAAAGATAATTTTCGATCCATTAGATTCAGAAAAAGAAAAATTCTTAATATTTGAGCATAACTTGAAAAACGAAAAAATTAGAATTTTATTCGGTTTCCAAAATTCAGTCAAACGATTCTAATAATCTGATTGTGAATTATATTTCAAACAAAGAACATTTCATTATTAAATTTGATAGAATAATTTTTTACGAAGAGAATAGTCAAAACTTTTCTAAATTAATAGCAAGTATTTTAATGTCGAAATGTTCGTTTTAAATTTTGTATGATAGTTTCGATTATCATCATCTTGAGAATGATGGAGGCGATAAGGATCTTCGTTTGAATAGAACGAATGCGATAATACCCAATATGAACATCACTGTCAATAGAACTCCAGTTATGATTGCACTGGAACTATCTGAAATTTGAAGAAAAAAAAAATCAAAATTTAATTTAACTATGCAGATGGAATACGTTTAACAGAGCGACCAGAACGCTTGGCATCAGAAGCTAGACATTCTTTAGTAAAACTGACATCATCGATTGAAATACTTGAATGAGTATCACTTAAAATTCCATGAAAAACAAATTGAAATGGTTCGGTGGAAGAGAAAGGAATTTTGACTTTTTGCCACATTGGTGCCAACCAATCGCTAGCAAACAAAATTTCGCTATCCTCCTTATCGACATCGGCATATCGAGCACGCACCGTTAGTCGAGTTAAACTCGAATTGCTTTCAAGGGTATTGATGTAAAGGAAAAATCTCATAGTACAACCTTTCGATCCAGTCATCATAGAGCTATACAACTCGGAATGTTGTTGTTTTGTTCTTAAACTTTTTAACTGAACGAATTGGCCATGTCTTTCATTTCTGTGAAAAAAATTTTTAATCAGATTCTATTGATTCAATAGATTCTTGTTGGTTTTACGTAGTATGATCAACCGATGGTCCATTACGATAAATAAAGTTTGATGAACTACCGGTTTCAAGTTCCCATTGAAAGTATTGAAAGATGTTCGAATCTTGAATTGAGAATCCACAATAATCCAATGATTTCTCAAAAGCACAGTTTTTGGTCACTTTTGGATCATTGAATGGTGAGCACAATGAAAAACTTTCATCAAAATTATCCCCACAATTATTTTCGAAATCGCATAAATCGGTCGGGTCAATACATATACGAGTTCCTTCACACAAAAACTCTCTACTGTTCGGACAACTTTTTCCTTTTGGTAACGGATCTGGTATAGAACAGTTTTGGAATTGAATATTGTCGATACCAACAGCTTCGTAATTAGAAGAGCTCATTTTAACTCCTTCAATCTCGACGACAAACGAAGTATCATAGCTTCCTATGTGAACAATAGCTGATTGCCAAGTTCCGTTTGTATTGCCCATAAAACGACCTTTCAATGCGCCTGTGTCCTCTGTAGTCCCAACATAAACTTCAATTCCAGAAGTCGCATATCTAGTAAATTGTGTAGAATTAATAAAATAACTAAACTTCATTTGACAGGTGAAATAAGCATCTTTGAATCCTGTCAGATAATCATCGTTATTGCGAATCATAGAGGCTCGATAATAATTTTTTCCATAAACCACCAGATAATGACCTTTAGCATTTCCACTGGCGTCTACTTTTGGTCCATAAATGCCATTGCTAGGAACAAGACGCCAATAAGCCCTCGTATTTGAACTATAAGAATCGTAATTAATCCATCCACATTTACCTGGAAAAAAAATAAAAAACAATTCAAAAGCGAGAAGTTTTGAAAACTCAGCAAACCTGTTTCGAAATCACAGCTTCCGCAATTTTGCTCATCGACACCGTTGGAACAATCCTTACGAAAATTACATACTTTTGAGGCAAATACTATCTCAGTTTTTGAACATAGATATTGACTTCGAAAAGAACATGGACTGAAACCAAATTTTATATCATCGATAGCAATAAAAGTTTTAGCTTTTGACGTTTTTGCACTAAAAATCAAATTCATTTCTCGATAAGTCTGCAAATCTTTTGAATTAATATCGACGAAACTGAGCTGCCATTGTGTTTGAGTGAGATTACTCATTTTAATAACATTTTTAGTGAAGTTTTTATCAGAATCTGATGAAGTTCCAAAAGCCTGCAAATCGATCATCAATATGGCATCTGGTTGAGTAATCTGCGTCCATAAGCTCAAACAGGCTCCTGTGAAATAGTAGCTTGGTATTTTTCTAATCGGCGTTTGAACAACTGACACTCGTGTGATGTCAGAGTTAGATGGAAAACCAGTCATGTAAATATAACCTCCATCGTAACCTCGAATCGTATGATCATAATGTGGTCCAGGCCAAGATTCAATTTCAGGTGGTCCTATCATGAAATATAAATTTTTGATATTGAAGATATTGATATTTCATACCAACAAATCGAGCAAAATCGAAATTTGTTTTGAATGATGATCCTGATAATTGCCTTTCGAATCCACAAACATCACTGTCAAAATTACATTCGATGGCATCTTTACAATTTCCCGATGAAATTTGAACATCATCTAGTGCCACATATGAATTGAGGTCAAAAGATTTCATCATATGAAAAATTATTCTATGCTCGTAATAAGCTCTATAAGTGAATTGAGAAACGACCCAATCTCGATGATTTCTGATTGAACAAAAATTATAAAACTTATTTGAGATTGGGTTGTGAAACTCACGCTCGAGACGTAAAATACAAAATATAGTTGATTCCATTTAAAGTGCCAATTCCAACATAAAAAGACGAATTTCCATAAATTTGATACGCAAAACGAACACAACGAGGATGATCATTTATCATCGCGGGATTATTATCAGATATTATCCAATCACTGTATCGAGTTGAATTGCGATTTTTGACAGAATTCATGAACAAAAAATAGCCACCCGTTCCTGTGGTGTGATCACGTTGCGGAGCCAGTGGATATGATTTATCAGAGTAGTGATGTAATGAGCCTATTGGTTGATCCAATGGCATAATTCGACTAACTTCTAAATCATCGAGTGTGTCGAAAGTATAAAGAAAATTATCATGATGTTTGCATTGTCCCGGAGTTAGTCTAATATCATCTAAAGCGATTGATCCTGAAGTGTTTCTGCTAGTAGTCAAACGAAACGATAATACGCCTCCTTTAACTTTTTTTGTTAATTGAAAAATAAAATGGTTATAATTTCATCAAAAATCAGATTATATTGTTAAACAAACCATAATGATTAATATTCAAATAAATGGAACGCCATGATCGACTGACAATGCCCGGTTGAATCGTAATCAACGTATATTTCAAATTATAGTGCTTAAATAAAATCACCTCTAAACTAGTAAAAGTTTCACTGAAATCATAATAATAAAACTGAAAACAATGTGCAGACACCGAAGAAGAAAGAATGCTTGAATTGAAATACGATGTTTTCGGTTGATTCGCTGAAGGTGACCATAAAAGATAATGCCCGCTAGCTTTCTTAAATGTATGATCAAGTCTGGGAGCGTTGATGTTTTTTTCAACTTAAAAATAATGAGAATAAATTAGAAAAAAATAAATTTTAAAAAAAATTAATCAAAACTTTTCCGAAAAGATGTTATTTCCCAATTGGAATCCGGATGCCAATTTGGACATTTGTATTCAAAATTACAATTATAAGAGTACTCTAAATCCGGGTATCTATTATGAGAAGGAGTAGTATGATCATCATCACAAGAATATGAAAAATCCAAACTATCAACAGCAACATCGCTAATCAAATGTGAACTAGCTGATGGTTGAACAAAAATTTTCACTACAAAACGGTTCATTATTTTCTTCATTTTGTGAACGAATTTTTTCCATTGGCCATTATTGCTCGCTTTCAAATTAAACACACTTTGAGGTTCAGTTCCAGTCATATCAGCAAATACTACTGTAAGAGCGGTAACATCTTGACTAGTGTTTTTGACAGCATAATAAAACATTGAAAAACATCGACGAACATTCGAGCCATACATTAAAGGACTTGTCAATGAAATGATCATACCCTGATTCAAATTCAAATATTCAAGAGGTACAACAGCGTACCATCCAGCCGATGTCCACGTTGTAGCATCGACTTTTGGCGATTTTTTCAATTGATTACCGCCTGTGCTTCGTATCCAAAACTTAAGATTTCCAGTATTCGACCAGTCACAAAAATCTGATAGAAAAAAAAATTTAGAAATAAGATAACTTGTCAAAAGAAAAAAAACTCATGTTTTTTAGTGAATACCTTTTTCAAAATCACATGTTCCAACTGGTTCACATGATCGATCCATCAACACAATATCATCAATCATAATCAGAGTGTTCGTTTGCAAAACCGTAGTGATATTGACTAAAATGTTTTGAAAGTTTTCATTATACACAATCAATGGAAATCTGAAATAATTCCACTGTGTTCCTATCGATTGAGCTTCGACCACATCATGATAATAAACTGTGATCTTATTGTAACGAGTATGATTTGCTGATACCATGATTTGGCTAGTCTGATCTTGATCTGGGAAGTCACTTAGAAACTTGTACCAAAATTTTAAACAATAGTGGTAAACATTGGTAGACGATACAATATTGCTAAGAATTGTTGTCAATGAAGATTTTGCTTGATTACTATAAACAAAATGGCCTGAATTTGTTCCAGTAGTATGGTCAACGCCTTTCATTATAGAATTGTTGGTTTCATTCCAAGGGCATTTACTTTCGAAATCACAATCTAATACTTTTGGACAATTTCCCCAATTTAGAGTGATATCATCTAATCCAACAGTATCGTGAAATAGTGAAGTCAAAGTTGCTTTAAACATCAAATAAAAAGAACGGTTGGAGCTAGAAAATTCGACATACGCCCGAATCCAACCATTACTGGAAGGTGTACCACGCAACCAAATCTGCTGGGCATTAGATATTTGATCTTGCTGATTAAGATAAACTTCCAACGTTGATTGCCTATCCAAAGCCAGAAAATGATACCAAAACGAAAGGCACATGGAATATGATTGGCTGAAAGTCATCAAAATTTTGGGACTAATCAAAACAAATTGTTGAGCGCTATTGAATTCAGCCTGTGAAGTCGACAGCCAATAACATTTTTGTTTAATCGGACGCATTTGACAAGTATGATCCTCACCGGGATCTATTTTCGATGTTTGATTAATTCTAAACCAACTAACATTATTCAATGGTTTCCAATTGCACAATCCATCGGAAAAATCACAATCAACAGCTAAAAACGAAAAAAAAACTTGAAAATTAATTTTTCGATTTTCACAAATATTTATTTACAAACAAAGGCTTCACTGAAAGGAAAAACTATCGACACCAAAATAATAATCAATGGAAATAAATTCATTTTCTACTCAAAAAAACATCGATACAAAAAAAAAAAGATTGAAATGAAACATCTATGACTTAGAACGATACAATTTATACATTCATGTTCTTTGATTTTTTTTATATCCCATGCATTCTCCTTCAAAAACTGATAACTCAAATTTTAATGAAATCATTTTGGCTGTATAAAATTAAATATATAGAAAATTGATAAAAAAAATAAAACAATAGAAAAGAGGTGTTCAATTGTGATAAATTTACTTGGCAAACTGAACAGAATTTACATCCACCAAAATAAATTCCCTTAAAAAAAAAAAAAAAATAAACGGCAAAAAAACAGAGTGGAGAAAATTTTGTTTCACAGAGAAATTATTTCAGAACCGAATTAAAAAAAAAACGAAATAATCAACATACCCAGAGAAGCAAGTCTTTGAAATCTCAAATCTTGTTAGAATCCAATAATTTGAAAAAAAATTAGAAGCAAATATTTCAGTGTCGGAGTTAGATTAGAAAAAGTTGGCTCAATTTTGTAATCATAACGACGAGTTCGACCCGTTTTTGCGGGTTTATCAAGAAAAAAATTGCAACGCTGCCAGGTTTCGTCACAAACTCTAGCACAATCATTTATAAGATATTAGCGCGATGTTCCTGAAACAGAAAAATTGTCGCGAATCATTCTTAGTTATTCGAGATTTTTGATAATAATCAACTAATTTTTAGAAAATAGAAAACTTGAGATTTTTTTTATCAATCATCAATCAATCGAATAATAAGTATGAGCTCTATAGATCGAGTTCCAAGTTGAGCGGTAACGCTCTCTATGAACGGTGCTTTGAAATAAACGTGTGTTGTTAGCTGTATAAAAACTTGATTTTTTAAATAATTATTTTGAATTTTAAATTATTTAAAATTATTTTGTATTTTATTCTTTTTATCGATTTGTTTTGTTTTTGTTCAATTCTATTTGTATTGAAAAACATCAAAATGCCATCTGATAGTAAAAAACGTCGTGACGCCAAGAAGAAAGAAGCAGCCAAAGCCAAACACATCAGCAGCACAAACAAATCAGATGATGCCACGCAAATCGATGCCGGTGATAGTTGTAAATCGAATGGAAAGGAAAATGGAACCACAGAGACTTCTATTTTGCCAAGCACTGAAGAAGAAGAGTTGGTTAAACGTCTCGAACATGATATGGATCTGAATGCTCAAGCCAGGTCGTGTACTGGCGTTCTTGGAATTCATCCTCGATCGCGTGATATCAAAATCGACAATTTTTCTATCACTTTTCATGGTGTCGAGTTGCTTTCTGATACCAAAGTTGAGTTGAATTGTGGTCGTCGGTATGGTTTGATTGGGGCCAATGGTTGCGGGAAATCAACGTTTTTGGCGTGTTTGGGGCGTCGAGAAGTTCCTATTCAAGAGCATATTGATATTTACTATCTTACCCGTGAAATACCTCCATCTGAAATGACTGCATTGGAAGCTGTGTTGAATGTCGATCAAGAGCGGGTTCGTTTGGAAACTTTGGCCGAAGAGCTGGTACAATATGATGATGAAGAAAGTCAAGAGCAATTGTTGGACATTTATGATCGGCTTGATGAAATCGATGCCGACAAAGCTAAAGCCAAAGCTGCCTACATACTTAAAGGTTTGGGTTTCACGCCAGCTATGCAAGTGAAGAAATGTAAGGATTTTTCTGGTGGATGGCGAATGCGTCTCGCCCTCTCTCGGGCCCTCTACATCAAACCGCATTTATTATTGTTGGATGAACCCACTAATCATCTTGATCTTAATGCCTGTGTGTGGCTCGAGGAAGAACTTAAAACTTACAAACGAATTTTGGTCATTATTTCACATTCACAAGATTTTATGAATGGCGTCTGTACTAATATCATTCATTTGGATAATCAAAAACTCAAATCATATACAGGAAATTATGATGCCTTTGTCAAGACACGTCTCGAACTTTTAGAGAATCAAATGAAACGCTACAATTGGGAGCAATCTCAAATTGCTCATATGAAAGTAAAACCACTAAAGAAACTAAATTCATTTTCTAATTTTTTTTAAAACAACAGGACTACATAGCTCGTTTTGGTCATGGTAGTGCCAAACTGGCTCGTCAAGCCCAAAGCAAAGAAAAAACTTTGGGAAAAATGATTGCAAACGGTCTCACCGATAAGGTCATGGCTGAAAAGCAAATTTCGTTTTATTTTCCTTCATGTGGATCGATTCCGCCTCCTGTGATTATGGTGCAGAACGTTTCGTTTCGGTATAATGAAACGTCTACTTATATTTATAAAAATCTTGATTTTGGTATTGATCTTGATTCACGAGTTGCTCTTGTTGGTAATGATAGTTATTAAAATTTATTGATGTTTTATATAAATTTTTTTAAAGGACCTAACGGAGCTGGAAAATCGACTTTATTGAAATTATTGTGCAGTGAGCTAGTGCCAACTGAAGGATTAGTTCGCACGCATTCACATTTGAAAATTGCTCGTTATCATCAGCATTTGCATGAGCAGCTCGATCTTGATGTCTCAGCTCTCGAATACATGATGCGTTGTTTTCCTGATGTCAAAGAACGTGAAGAGATGCGTAAAATCATTGGCCGGTACGGCTTGACCGGTCGTCAGCAAGTTTGTCCAATTCGTCAACTGTCAGACGGTCAACGGTGTCGTGTTGTTTTTGCTTGGCTGGCTTGGCAAGTACCTCATTTGTTGTTGCTTGATGAACCCACCAATCATTTGGATATGGAAACGATTGATGCTCTAGCTGATGCTATCAATGAATTTGAAGGTGGAATGGTTCTTGTATCTCACGATTTTAGGTTGATCAGTCAGGTAAAATTTCTTTCTGAGTGACTAAACTTTTAAGTTTTTATTTTCTCTCAAAGGTTGCTGAAGAGATATGGGTTTGCGAGAAAGAAACTATCACCAAGTGGAAGGGAACCATTCAAGACTACAAAGAATATCTTCGCCAAAAAGTGATCAAAGATAATAATGAAAAGTGAATAAGTATTATGCAGTTTGAATTAGAAAAAAAAACTTTGAGAACTTGAAAATGCTCAACATCAATTGTTTTTAGGGACAATTCAATAAATTTTTACTAGAATTTTCTCAATTGATAATTTATTCAATTAATAAATTTAAGGACTTGAATTTTTTAAATGCTTCGAATAACTTAATTTATGATCGGATCGATCTTCGATTGTGTTCACAGAATAACGTATCCTAAAATAGATGGGATCTACCACTGTGATCACGCTTATCAAAAACTATTCGTGTGGTAGTATTTGATTTGTCGGAGCAAAGTAATCTTATCAGAAGACAATCACCTCAAAAACAATTAGCTCAAAACCCTTTCAATCTCAAGAGCTTGGTAGTATTGAGATTATTTTGAGTTTAAAAAGTCAGCGAGCATCATCTTCCAATTTACACACATTCATTGAAAGAAAAATTAATAAAAATGATGGCAAAATTTGCTCTATTGGCTTGTCTTCTGCCTGGAATGAACTGTTGAATGGAATTTTTCTGGTCCAATCATTTTTTCAAGTTCAAATGAAAGTAAAAAGGTCCTAAAAATAATCATCTAATAGACTAATAATTTTTTTCTAGCTTTTTAGCGTCCGAATAGAACGATACCAAGAAATATTAATCAACGATTTTAAATGTTTTAACAACACAAAAATTGATGTTTGAAAACTGTTGAACTTCCAAACAAATGAAACGCGATTTTTTTCATTCTGATCTATATGAGTAAAATCAGTCTCCTCGAATTTCAATCAGAAATTTTCTTTGCCATCTTCGAATCTCAATTCCAAACATTAAATTCTTCACCCTAAAATAGATCGATATTTGCGGATAACATTATTTGTTTACATACAAAGAGGAAAAAAAAATCAGTTGTTCATGACGTTTCCGTTGCCAAAACTACTACACAAAATGGCCGACGACAAGAGACAATCAAAGAAAAGGTTGGTTTCACTTTCAATGGAAAAAAGCGTTAGAGCAGACTCCGAATTGAAGTTCTGGTTGGTGATTTTTTTTTCATTCAAGAGACAACCAATCAAATAGAAACACGTTGCACGTTTTCGATTCAACCTGTGTGCTTGTTGTGTTCTGCATATGAACAGAAAGTTAAATTCAATTTGAAATTTATTTTTCAATGATGATTCATAAAAACTTCAAAAAATCGAATTAGAAAAAAAACTCACCCTAGAACCATATTTATTCAACCGAGAAATTCACTTTTATTTTTTCTATTTCATTAAAAAAATTTTTCTTATTCATTGGTTGTCATCAAAAATCATTCATGAAGAAGAACAACGTTTTTGGATTGTTACAAATGTGTCGGAAATGGGCATCTTTATCATCATCGCTGCGTATGATGTTTGTGTTAACAGTGGTTTTCAGTAGTATTCACCAATTTACCCTGGCCCTTGATGATTCAGAAGTTTCCAAGTTGTCTTTTCATACTCTCAGAAAAGTAAATATTATTTTTTATCAGAAAAAAAAACTGATCAATCTACTTGAATAAAGGTTGTTCGGAACATTCCAACTTCAGTGATCATATTTGATGAGAACTATCCTGCCGATAATCTTAAAGATAAAGAATTCAAAAAACTAGCCCATGATTTACGTTTGAGTGATGATATTTTTGTCGGTCATTTAGTCATACCATATCAAGGTGCCGAAGAGCAGAATGACGATGAAAAAACTTCTGCATCGCAAGAGTTAGCACTTGCCAAAAAGCTTAACGGCACTAAAGATCTTCCCCATGTTTTTCTTTATCGTAAAAATGATTGGGATAACCCGATTCCATTCAATGGCGAAAAGTTTGATGCCCTTTCATTGAGAGAATTTATTCGTCAAAAAGTTCCTAATCTAGTTTTGGTTTTGGAATCCTGTATACCTGAGCTAGACAATTTGGCACGAAAATTCTCCAAAAAAAATTCCGAAAAAGATTTAAAAGTATTGATTACAGAAGCCAAATCACTAATCGATTCATTGAAACATGATTCGAAACGATTTGATATTGGAAATGTTTATCTAAAAATTATGGAACGAATCATCGAACGTGGTTCAATGTTCATCCTCAGCGAAAAAGAACGTGTCAATAATCTTCTAAACGGTGGCAAACTATCCGATTCGAAAAAAAACTCGCTCAATATTCGGCTAAATATTTTGGACAGTTTCTCGACAACCCCAATTATTGGTGATGGCTATAAACAAGAATTATAGAAAAAAAACACCGATTTTGTTCTCAAATAAAATTAAAATGGTTTAAAAAGAATTATTATCGGAAATTATAATTAAAGGAAAAAATAATTGATAATTTTGAACAAACAAACAAAAAACACTTTGTTTTAAAGTCCAGTAAAATTTTTGTTGTTTTGGGAACGTCAAACAAGGCCGAATAATTAAAAGAAAAAAAAAATCCTGCGTTGAAACACGCGGACAATTGTTAAACAATCGTGTTAGTTTATCACCGAGAATTTCTTCCAAGACACACACACACACACGATGAATGTGCGATGACAATTGGCAATCATCAAGTTTCGAAAACTAAAATTTTTGAACATCATTTTGAAGATCTGAGTTCGTTTTTTTTGGTTATTTATCAATATGAGATAGTATAGAGATGTTATCACAGCGATTTTGCAATTGGTTGGTTGGTTAGTGAGAAAGAGAGAGGTTATCAATTATTATATTGGTTGATTGGTAGCAATAGTTGATAATTTGAGATTGATCAAATTGCTAATAATTTATCGCATTTCTTTTTTTTTTAAATATTTTGATGATGATAAAATGATGATTGATCACATTCGTTACTCTAGGTTTTAGTTATTTGGATTTCTCTAAATGAAATTTCTTCTTTGTTTACAATTGTTTTGATAAAATACACGGATGGTGTTTGTGTGTGTGTGTGTGTGTGCGAATTGGTGGATAGAGAGGATTTCATATGTGCCGATATGTAAGAAAGTTTGTGTGTGTGTATGCTGTAGTTGTGGTTCCATAATGGAATCCCCTTATTGAAACAATCAACGAATAAATATTACTTTTGCTAAAAATTGCTATTCTCGTTGGTACATTCGAAAGAGATTGATTGAATGCTTTTCTATTCAAAGTTTATTGAACACTGTATTATTAGAGAGCGAGAGAGAGAAAGTTGGTGTGTTTTTAGGTTTCAAATCACAGTTCCGTTTCAAAATTATGGTTGATAAATATAATGATGATTAATAATAATTAATTGTCGTTGTTTGAATTGTTCACTAGAATTGTTTCGTAACCAAAATGGGTTTAACTCTCTTCATTTTTTTTTTGCTCTCGAAATTTCTTGGAATATCAAATTATCAATGAGCATTATAACTTCTTGAGGTTTAAAATTATGAATTTGAGATTTATAGTTTTTTTTTCAATTTGTTTCTATTTGAATCGGTTAATCAATAATGTTGGCATTCACTTTTTGATGATTTCACAATAAACAAAAAGATTGATCACAGCTTGGTTGTTAATTTAGTTTGGTTTTCGAACATTCGATCGAATATCAGATGATTTGCTTAGCTTTGATTTATTGCCTCATTTTGTTTAGTTTGAGCGTAAAATATTCTTTCGAAATTAATATGGTTAACCACAGTAAGGAAAAATTAAAAAACATTTGACACACATACAAAACGCACAATTTTTGTTGCTGCGTTGTTTTTTTTAGGTTGCTCGGCTTTTTAACGATGATATTGATGACGGTAATGAATAGATGAACAATCTGCGATATCGGTGATGGTTCTATGATAAGTTATTTGTGGGACAAAATTTGTGGCCATGATTTCTGGCAATTCCCAGCAATAGATTGGCTCCCATTTACGTTTCAATGGTGAGGAGACAGCTTTATTGAAACGACGTTGCCGTGAATGACTTGCAAGCTCGTAGAATGTCGTAAATTCAGGAAACGGTTGATTATGATGATAATGAAACGAAGATGACACCGATGAAACTGATGAAGAAGATGACAATTTTGATGGACCATAATCAGGTGTCAATTGAACGCAAGAAGCTAAAAAGCAAAACGTTTTCAGCGAATCGCCTCGTAGGCGAGCCATTGCTATTATGTCCATGTCGGTAATTTCGTAACCTGTTAATGGATAGAATTATGCAAAAAAAACAAGAATGATTATGGAAAGTTTACCGATTATTGTCAGATGAGATAAACTTTTACAACGCCAAGTCAACATTACCAAAACATTCGGGCTCACTGATTTGAGATACTTGTTGGGTGAAACAACATTGTCTACTAAACACACCGATTTCAAAGTGTTTAAATGAATTTGTCCAAGAATATCAAACATTTGACAAAACAAGGCCAAAGCCGAATTATTGTCTTGTTGTGAAGATGGTTCTTTGAATTCCAAATAATAGGCTCTAAAATGACGCAAAGGAATTTCAGTGTTCAACAATGAATCGATGATTACTTGAAAACTAGTGCTTTCAGTATGCAACAAATTTAGTGATACACCAAGCGTTGGTCGATTGATGGCCAAAAGAGACCATGCATCCGTTGAAATACCAGGATGATATCGATTAATACGATGAACATTTATAGACAATTTTTCCAAAGATTCAAGTTGAACCAAACCGTTCACTACTTTGGTATTGAGAACATCAAAATCAAGAGACAAACATTTAAGATTTTTGAACATTTCGATTGATTCAAATAACGGCGTTTGCTGAGGAACGTAACGATAGACATCGCCTTTGATCGAACTCAAATGTAAACAACGAAACTTTTTCACCAATTCTGATTTCACAAATTGAGCGAAAAATGTTTCCGTTGCATGAATCAATTCATGCAGATTACCCAACGAGACGTGTTCGAGATTTGAGCATTTTGAGAAAAAAAATCTCAACGCTTCAGTGAGGCCAGAGTAAAGTGACATGAAACGTTGATCAGAGGCACACCGAACTAATGGGGTCACCGGTACAATTGAAAAATAACGTAAATTTCTACAATTACTGTGACAATTGTTTTGTCGAAGTGTTTGATGGTGATTGTTGGTAGTGAGAACATCATAGATGGCTATCTCATTCTCCGACAAATACTTAATGATCTTGATCAAATCGAGAACGTTGTGTGATGAATTGGGATCAAAATAGAATGTTATTCCATTCAAAAAACGTGAACACTTTTGAATGAATGATTTCAATTGTTCATTGAAATTTTTACGATTTGGTTTTTGCTTTGAACTTTTTCCCCCACCACCATTCCAGCCTCCACCATTGTTGTAAAGTTTTCGCTGATCGTTTATCCATGAAGAAGAAAAATTCGATTGTTGTGCTGTTGTTGCTTTGTTTGAACAACGAAATGGAAAAGAATTCTCGAGTTTAAAAATTTCAAATCCACAATTAAATTTCAGTTTTTTTTGATGACCAAGTGAGAACTTATGCGGACAAAGATTGACTTTCAAATACTTTTGAGGCCATAATGAAGAATTATAAATAGCTGAACGCCATAGATTACAAGTTGTTGATGCATTCAAACGATCATCCGATGAAAGATAAGAGAAAATTTTGCACAACGTCACAAATGGAATATTTTGCCAATCATTTTTTGAAATATTTCTCTGATGTTTTTCTAAATTTATAGAATTGAAATTTTTCCCCAGAAATGTTCTATTTGATTCTTCTGATTGAAAATTTTCATCGATTGATTTTTTCTGATGATGTTCTGAAAGACTTTGACTCGAATCGATCAAAGTCGATGAATTCATCATACATTGGAAACAAATTCAAATTCACGACCCAATCACCAAGTGACTAAATGAAATGGCTGAAAAATATTTTCGAAAAAAAAACAGATGAGAGACAAAGTTTTTGTGACGTTTTTGTTTTGCTATGGATTCTCTGTAACAATGAAAAACAAAATCAATCTTCGTTTTTTTTCCAAGAGTGAAAAAAACATAAATTTCAAGGTAAATCAAGAAAGAAAAAAACTTACACTTTGATGTGATAATGATGAATCTGTGTGTGTGTGTGTGTGTGATGGATGGATGGTGAAAGTTTGAATCAAGATGACAAGGATGACGAAGTGGTGAAGAAATAATAATAACAAACCTCGATGCAATGAGATGATATAGAAATAAATAATGAAATAAAATAGTGGTGGTTTGTTTTCATCTGTTGTTATTGTTGCTTTTTTCAAAAATGGTCTGCGCATGCGCTCAACTATTATGTTTGTTCATTGGCAACCACTACGACGACTTGCTAATCGGTAACTGGTTTATCAATCCCCCCTCTGTATTTCTTAATTGCTTCGATCTGATTTGAATTTTTCGAAATTTTTTTTTATGTAAAACGAAAGATAAGTAAAATTTGTTACAAAATTTTAACAAAATTTCTTTTTTGATAATAAGGAATTAGAGCAATTAAACTACTGATTTCATTGAGGCAAAAAGTGTTTGACAATATATCCTATAGGGAAGTGAATTTTGTTTTCTGTATCAATCGATTTTTATTTTCAAACACAAAACATATCAAAATAGAGTGAGAAAAAGTATTAATCAATCAATTGAGGAATTCTTACAATATAATTATGGTATTAAAGTCAACAAGATCGTAAGATTTATAAGATCATTTCGAAAAGAATCAATTTTGAATTTCATTGATCGATGATATACGTTTATTATTGTAAAAATGAGAAATTTGATGGAAATTATCTTCACTTGAAAATGATTTTGATGGTCCATTGCGAATCATCTCCTCATCATTCATGTCGACCAATGGGCTACAAATACTAGTTAGTTGAGTGATTTTTTGACAACGAAGACCCTGACAGCAGGATCCTTTGTTTGTTCCGCCACATGGCTGGCCAATATCTCGACAAGTCATACAAATATTAATCATTTGATTGTTGATTCGTTTCACCACGCACGATGTCCCCAAACAGCATTGCATCTGTGGGTGCATGATGTCGCAGTGTTGTTCCTGGAGGCGACATTTACGACCTTAAAATTGATACAAAATTCAAAAAAAAACAATGCAATTACAATTTAACAAAGGAAAATAATCCCAAAGTTTGCAAATTAAGCAAAAAAAACTGAAATTTTTTTTTTGAGAACAAACCTTTCGGAACAAAAGTTTGGACTAGTTGAATAAACATCAAAAAATATACAAACAAAACAATTGAAAAATAAATCGGATGATTGGAAAAAAAAACCAAACGAAACCTCGATATTTGAATGTGAATCGATTTCATGTTTCAAGTTTTGTTGGAAATTTTTTTGTTTGTTTCAAACAAAACAGTTTAGATAGTTGATGCACCAGCACTACAATGATACTAATGTTTCTTTTCCTCTGAATGATGATGGTGGCTCAAGCTATATAAAATCATCAAATGGATCATTGTCTATCAAAATTTTATTTTTATTATTATTATTTTTTTCTGTTAGAAGAAATTATCACCATTTATACAAACTAACACAGGCAAACTTGTTTCGGCAATTTTCCTTCTTCATTCACCTGGACTAAATTTAGAAGGTAATTAATTTCACTTTCTAAAAATAATTCATTCTCTCTAACTTCATCATTGTTTTTGTGCAGTGAAACAAAGAACAAAAATTAAAACCAGGAAGAGAATGGAAAGGTGTGCGCGTATGGTTTTTATTGATCAATAATAATATGGGATTAAAAAAAAAACAGCAGTTAGAAAAAGAAACAGCAGGAAAAAGCAACAGCACTGCAAACCACCACCAAAACCCGCCAACATGTTCTCTCACAAAAGATTTTATTCGGGAAAAAAATGTTTGTCTTCGGGATTTTTCTCCTTCTTCTCCTCATTGGTCGAAACGTGTTTTGGTTTTGCCTGGATCACGAAACAATGTCCAAGCATGTCCGGTTGGTGGTTGATGATCGTATGGTACACTCAAACTGGTACCAGTTAAAACTTTGTAGCCTAAATCTAAAAGTTTGTTTAGAACACGAACTGGTGCATCCTCGACGCGAAACTTCCAAAATCTTCCGTGAGGATCGTATTGTGGTTCAGCCTTTTTGTTCAAGAAAAAAATTTCTTTCAAAAAAAAGAGAAAGGTTAAAAGAAAGACTTGGTTACCTGAAAATATATACTGTCTTTGATGATGGTAAAGGGAACTTTTTCATGGAGATACGGATCGATGGTCGAGATTCGTGTTGGTCCGCGATGAAAATCATCGGTCGAAACCAACACATAAGACATTTTGTAATAAGTTTCTTGCCGTAAAATCACCGGATGGTGGTAGATAGCCGATTCAGTGGATTTGTTTAATTCAGGTGACGGCGTTATCGAGGTAGTACGGGCCGTTGTTGTCGATGATGAAGATGAAGCTCGACTTGGCGGCAAGCTACCACTTCGTTTATTGATGGTGGTAGCCAATTTGACACTTTTTATCGATTTTGAAGCAATGATGGCAGTTTAAAATCTATTCACGTTGAATCAAGTAAGTTCTTGAAAAAAATTTTCTGTAAAGAAGAAAAAAATAAGTTTTTTTTCCTATTTTGTTTCAATTGTCTTCGAAAGTTGTTTGAACGAAAAAGAACAAGAAACTGTCCGAAACTAATTTCGATGTTACGCTTTAAATATGTGATGGCTATTTTAAGTTGTTCCGAACTCAAGTTGCAATCATTATTTCAAAAAAAAGGCATCATGTGAAACAAGAACGATCACGAATGTTGACAGTTGATACGACACGAATCACTGTGGTTGGTGCCCACAAAATTCCATGAATTGATGAATTGTAGTTTCTCAACCATCCATTCTCGATTTTTTGAAGCATCTCAAAGTTTTTTTTTTGAACAAGCAGGTGTTTTGTTTTTGAATTTCAGGCACAATTATGCAACACCCACACAAACATCGTCCACAACACGGTCCATTGCATCAAGGGAAGAGTTGTTTTTTTAAACTTGGCGCATTATTTGTTGAAATGACAATCTTTTTATTTCTGTTCTGAATAACGATCGATTAAAAGATAATCGATTGGTCGTGACCGATACGCCAGTCAAGTTCAATGCCAAAAGAATTTCTTTAGATCAAGGAAATTTTCAATTAGTTTTTTCCAAATTAAAATTTCATTATTTTTCGATCTAATCAGTTTGCTAATCAATTTACTAGCACAATTACCCCCTCCTCCCAAGAAAAAACATTTGATAGGAAAAAACAAAACAAACATTGGAAGTTTTTTCGCTTGATCTTTGCTATGGAACTAAAGTTTTTGCAAAATACGAACTTAACAGGGTTAATTGTTCCGTTGTGTGGTTTTTCAACTAAACTTTGGGCCTGTTATTTAGAAATTGAAAAAAATTCTGAATAAATTCATTCTTCAAATGAGTTTTTAGAGTATTCATCGAAAGTTTTTCTATTTTCTTTTTGGACCATCTCGAGCCATTCGCTTCATCTTCTCATTTAGAGATTGTATAGAATTTTAAAATTTAATTATTCAAAAACTTTTATCCAAAGAGGGCAGCACTTTTATTTAGGAAAAAAAAACTTGACATTGAGAATTGAGCAACATCCCTCCCACTCCTCCTGTTTGTCGTCGATCATCATCAATCTATTCTTCTTCCTTTCATTGTCTGAAACAAAGAAAGAAAGAAGAAGCCAAGAGACCAAAAACCGCCAAAAATCGGAAAGATGGCGCGCTTTTCGGCAAATTGTCACACATCTGCTGCTGCTGCTGCTGGTGGTGTTGCCTTTGCCATTGCAACTCTTTACAATCATCGATCAGCAAAGCACGTTGTTATTCTCAGTTTTTTTTTGTTTTGAAGTTTAGCGCACGTTAGTTACAACCAAAATTCCAAGAATCTCATTTTTATCATACAATCTTGAAAAGATTCTGGTTTATTATCATCAAAAAAAAACATTATCTTTAATAAATCCATTGACAATTGGTTTGAGCATTTGGTTTTTGTTTCCAATTCGAAGTCGCGGTACAATATTGATTGATGAAGAAAATTCTATTTTTGAACACACACACTATATTCTTCTATTGAGTGTCATACTCGTCTTATTACATCGTTTTTTTATTTTCTGTAACCGTCATCATCATTTTCGTGTTTTTTGTTTTTTCTTCAATTTTTTGTTGTGTTGAAGTGTTGCTGTTTGGCATACAATTGTTACATACGTTTATTTTTGGCAAGAATTCATTATTACAGCTTTTTTAAGATATCGGGTTGTTCTTGGTCAGATTTTTGATTAAACACACGATTGTGTGTGTAGTGTTTCAAATTTGTTTTTGGCGTTATTTTTTTTCTTGAACTATAATGAGCGACAGAACGGTACTGTTTTTTTGAGTTGTTCTCCAATTGATCAAATTTTTGATTTTGTTTGTATTCGTAGGACTCTAACGAACGGATCAATAATGGAGGATCGCCGGATAGTGAGGATCATCGTAGTGAGCGATCTGGCTCAAATCAATCTGATCGTGATGGGTCTCATCATTCGGAAAAATGGACATTCTCCTAGACCAGCCGGTCGTTCTCGTTCAAGGTTTGTTTGGTTTTTTTTTCTTTTAGTATTCTTTAAAATGAATTTGAAAATTTTTTAGAAGCGGTTCACGCTATAAGAGCCGTAAAAGTAGATCGCGCAGCGACTCGCACGGACGATCTTCAAAGAAACAGTGAGAGGAATATTGAATAGTGAGATAATTTTTTTTTCTTCAATTATTTTCTTATTTTAGCTCTCGTAATTCGGAAGAAAAATCTGGTTATCGCCGTTCCAAACGATCTCGCTCACCAATGTCAGGTCGTAGACGACATGTCGGTAATCGTGAAAATCCACCAGCTGGCAGATGTTTAGGGATATTTGGTCTCTCAATTTATACACAAGAGCGTGATTTAAAAGATGTTTTTGCTAAATATGGACCCATCGAAAACTCTCAGATCGTTTACGACGCACAAACTGGTCGATCACGTGGTTTTGCATTTGTTTATTTTGAAAATCGAGAAGATGCCGCTGAGGTTTAACTTTTCAGAAAAAAAGTTTACAAATTCATTTTTTTGATAAATTAAGGCCAAAGATCGTTGTAATGGCATCGAGATTGATGGACGAAAAATTCGTGTCGATTTTTCCATAACACAACGTGCTCACACGCCAACACCAGGAATTTATATGGGAAAACCAACACAGTAAAAAAAATAATTTTCATTAATTTAAATATGTCAAGCTCAATGTATTTTTTTTTTTTTTCATTAGTCCTCGATATCGAGGTGATAGTCGAAGAGGCGGTGGTGGCGGCGGTGATCACGGCCGGAATTATGGTCGAAGTGGTGGCTACGAACGTGGTCGGGGCCGCTCACCATCGCCTTATTATCGTGGTGGTGGTGGTGGAGGAGGAGGAGGACGAGGCCGTTATTCAAGATCTCGATCTCGCTCACCTCGTAAGTATTAATTATTAAATGTTCGTTTATTATTGTCCGATAAGATTCTTAAGTTATTAATTTTAGTAACAGTTTTTTTAGTCAGTTGAATATCCTTTTTTTTTCTAAAAGTCGATAATTTACTTGAATGATCGATTATTTTTCTTTTTTTTTTTCACCAACTATAGGTAGAGGATATTACCGTTGAGATTTTAAACATTTTTTCATTCGAACCGAGAAAGAGAGAAGGATTAGAGAAAGAGTGGAAGGGAATGATTACTAAAAATGCACTATCCATATTAATTTAATCTCTTGAAATTTGCCTAATCTTCTTGACACACCCGAACCTATCCGTATGCTGTGGTTAAAACACATAAAACAAATCATCGATTATCATTATCCTTTTTTTCTTTCTATTTGTGATCCATTTGAATGTTTTATTTTGATCAAATTCAAACTAGTTTAGATCCAGTAGCTGGAACAAACATTTTTTTTTTTAGTCTGTGTGAAGAGTGTGTGTTTGTGTGTGTGTTAAATATCATGTCAAATTTGTCTCTCTCTCCCCTGAGTTCGTATTTCGTTCGATTTAATCATCCACACATTATAATTGAATTTATCTGTTTAACTGAACGATCCATTGAATTTTTTTTCAATCAAATCAATAATCTTGTAATTCGATTCATCAATTAATAATAATAATAATAATCCTATAAAAAAAATTTATATTTGAAATAAATATTTTTTTCCTCTTTTTTCTCTGTCAAGGCATGAAAAAGAAAATTTCTAGAGTAACTTTAAGAAACTTTTGCACCAAAACAAAATAATTTGATGATGATGAAAAACTCTTGCAATGTTTTTCTATGAAAACAAAAAAAAATGAACGCGTTACGGTTCTTGCGGAAGTTTTTTTTTCTTGGTTTTGTGCCAAGCAATCGACTATTCAAGCGTGAGAAATCAATCTCAAGTTGCTCAAAAAGTACTAACACAATCAATCGGTTTTGTCTTGTTTTTTGTTTTGAAGAAAAACATCTCCTTAACATGTTTTGTGTTTTTCGATCTCTCTTCGCAAACCGGACGATTCAATGATTTCAATGAGGAATGATAAACAAAAAGCTATCTCAAGGTAGAAAAATCTCATGGTGAAAACAAGAAAGAAGGTTTGTGGAACTTTGAGAAGATCGACAAATCGAACACACGACAGCCAAAAAAAAAAGACAAACATTTGAATCAAAATGTTCCATCAAAATCTCCATGAGAAGCATTTGTTTTTTATTTAAAGAAGTTTCTATTATTGAGGTTTTCAAGGTTTCACACTGGTTTGGTTCATGAAAGAAGTTTTCCCAGAAGTTCAGTTTCATGAAATGAGAGGAAACTGTTTTTTGAAAAGAAAAACGGGAATCTGATGAAAACTATTAGAAGGAAGTTTTTCGTTTGTTTTTTCAAGTTATTTTCTGTTATTGACCATCTAGGACCCATAAGGTAAAATTTAGGTAAGTTGTTAATTTTTTTGAAAAAAAAACTTAACAAAAAACAACATCAAAAAACTTTGGAACTTTTTGGAAAATTCGAAAATATCTTTAAGATACTTCACTACTAGTATAGTTTATCTTGTTTTTTTGATTCAATCATGGATTTTCAATCAGAAATATATCTCAATACTTTTGAATGGCAGCCCGAGAAGTAATTGATAAGCTGAAGAGTCTCCAAATTGGAATCGGAAGGTATGTTTTTGAAATAGAAAAAAAATTTATTTCTGTAAAAATTGAAATAATTTAAAACATTTTATAATAATAAAAAAGGAATCAACAAGATTTTTCTTCTCATAAGAAGAGAGACTAGAAAATGAAATTGGTTTTGTCTCATATCAGCTGGAAATTTTATGTTTGTGGAATTGTTATATGATGACAAAAGACTTAGAGATAATAAGTTCGAATCGAATTGCACGACCAAATCTCATTAGAGATCTATCGATGGAAGAAAAAATAATCATTCCATGTGTGTGTGTGTGTGTGATGCTCAACGATGTCAAAGAATAATTTCAATTTTTTGGAACGTTTTGAAGAAAAAAAAAATGAGAAAAACATCACAAATATTCAAATGACTAAATTGATAAGGTTGTTCGAGTTGTTGTTTGGTTGAAACACAGAGAGAACTTTATGATGTGAAAAAAAAGCTTCATCATTTCCCAGTGATGACATTATCCACTTCGGAGGTTTTGACTGTTTCCACATTAGCTAGATTATTATTATTCTTTTTGGCTTTTTGAGCAAACATTTTCAATGCTGTACTATTGCTGTTGGTTCCTATTCTATCGATAGGCCTGACATAGCTCGCTATTCCATATGGACGAAGATGATAGATCAAATATTCCAAAACATACATCATGTTTGGGCTGACATAATGAAATGAAATAGCCGTATCGCTGCAACATCCCAGACCCTTTTGACAAAGAAAAAACAATAAATTATTTTAATCTAATATAATTCAAGCTGACCTCTTGTGAAGGATAGTAAATATAATTCCAATACCAGAAACTTTTGTCTACATGACCCGGAACGACATGATGTTCGGGAACAAATGGAAAAAACCGACCACGACCCAACGAATCACGTGAATCGCCTGCTCGAACGTCTAACGCTTCCATACAGAGACCCATGTCGACATCTTCAGCTCCTTTCTCTTTTTGATCATAACAATTTTTCGGATGCCCTGGTTGAAGACCTTTTTCTACAAAACGTTTAATCGCTTCTTTACTTAAAACATAACCGGCACCACCACTCATATATCCCTGTTTGACGTAAGGCTTAAATTTGCAGCCAAAATAAAGTGGGTCGTTCGGTTTGTAGCTCGATAAAAAATAGCGTAAATTTTCTGGAATGACAAATGTATCATCGTCGGCTTTCATGAACCAATCAGCATCATTGAAATGATGATGATACGAATAGTTGAAACCACCAATAGTTTTGGCCCACAAATGATCTCGACCTTCTTCGATTTCAAGTTTTATGGCAGGAAGTGAAGGATCTTGTTTTGAACTGATGAACAATAAAATGTTGCAACGTTTTCCCCAAGTAGCCTTGACATGTTTGGCTTTACTTTCGTGATTTTGTGGATTGGTCATTACCCAACAGAGAATACGAACTTTTTTATACAATTTTTGAGCAATAAGATCTTCGTCTGTAATTAAATAAATTAATCAATAGAAAACTGTGGATGACCATTCAAAAACTATCATTACCTTTATGAAACATTTCATCAAGTCCATGAAGAGAAACAACTTGATTTGGACCCATAGCTCGGTCTAAATCTCCATGCGAATGTGGATCGAGATCATCATCATGATGGTGTTGGCTTGGAAACCAATTCGAGCCTCCAAAATAAAATGGATAAGTATTCCAATTGAGAACGCTGATCAGAAGATAGGCAAAACTGAATCCAAAAGTCATTCCCATAAGCATGGCAAGAATGAAATTTTTTGATATCTTAGAGCCACTACCATTATTGATTGTATTTTTCCCTTGATGTGCGTTATTAATCAATGGCTGATACAAGAACGAGGAAGAATTCAATTTGGAGTTATGTAATGATGATGAGGATGGCATAATATTCTTATGATGATGGTGAAAAGGATGATGATGATTAGACCTGTTCATGAAAAAATTAAAACACTTGAGTTCCAAGCTAATTCACTTCAAAAAAACTGATTGACATAAAAAAACTGAAATGATGAAATGAACAAAAAAATTATCAAATTCTAAACCGAACCTTTAATTTAAAAGAACGATCGATTAAAAAAAAACATTCGAACTAGCTGATTGAATGAGTTCGAAAAAATATTTTTCCACCAAAAAAAAAACTGAAATAAATTCTGATGAGAGTTATTTACACACACCAAGGGTGATTGCTTATTCCTAAAATCAACTTCATCAATTTATGATAAAAACAATGAAATGAATGGTCAAATGAAACTAAAATCACCAAGTACACTAAAATCATGAATAGTGAATCAAGTAATAATGGTATAAATGTGTCAGTGGAAAAAAAAGCACAACAATAATTTGATTTATTGTATTTTTATTAAGCAATTCATACACTTGTTGGATTAGAAAAATGTTGCTTTGTCACCAATAAAATGTCATCACTTCAATTCTAATACACCAGACACACACACACCATCAAGCATATAACAATAAACTGATATTAAAATATTGGTCGGTTTATAAAACCCCTATTGAACATTAGTATTTTATCCTAGCAACTGGAGAGAGAGAAAGATTTCCTTTTATAAAGCAAACAAATACCCTGATCTCTGATAAATCGGCAAAAAATATATCGAGGTATATTAGAATTATTTGAAGATAATATATGGACAGCTCAAACAAACAATTGATGATTTTTTCAGAAAGATTGGTGATCTCAAGTATAAAGCAAATAACTCGACCAATTTACAGGAAAATAATGATTATTTGATGACATGCTATCAACAAATGATGTTGAGATTTCAAAGCAAAAAAATATGAAATATACTTCAATCAATATTCGAATCAATATAACCACCAAAGAAAAAAAAATTTCAATTAAATTTTATGGTGGATTCGATGAACAATGGCGGGGAGAGAACACACAGCTAATTGAGAATATGACGAAAAAATAAAACACCTGAAATCCATCTGCGATTGAGATAATTTCTAATTGCAAAACATTCAATATAATTTTTTTTCCTTTGACATTTTTGACGTTACCTAATTTTGAAAAAAAACCATAGAAAAAAAAACAGTTATATGATAACGCTAATTAAAGTTTTTAAATGAAAAAAATACCTGATGAAGTTATTGATTTGAGCCAGAACATGAGAGGGCATAAAAAAATAACGTTTTCCCAATTATTTCCACTTTATGGCGATTTATTTTTTTTTTTTTTTGAATCAACAGAAAAAATATTCTAATTTATGGAGATGTGATTTTTTCTGTGGTGAACATTAAAAAATTGAATAGTTTTGCAATTGAAGTATATTACTTCGATTTGGCGCCTTGCCACTAATTTTTAAGAAATTTAAATCAATTTTTAAAAATTCAAACTTTAGATTGAGTTTTTTTTAAAAGAAAAAAAACTATGAATGTATGTTAAATTTTTTAATGAACACGAAAACAGAAAACGCAGAATGATTAAACGAAAACCTAGTTACCTAAATTTTTTATTATTGTCAAGTAAAAATGTCATAGCAATGCCAATACTCAGTACTATTGATCAAATAGTGAAAAGTTTTTGTTTCAACATCTCAAATATCTCAAAATTGATTGAAGTTTTTTTTTGATTAATAAAACAGATGATAAAAAAACATGATGACTATAAAATGTGGACTTACATTTTAAGGAGAAAAAGTAAACATCTCAAGAAAAACCTATTTCAAACATCACAACATGAAAATATGATTTTGGAAAGATTTGGAAGGGAAAAATACCGAATTCGCTACTAGTTTGATATGCAAGCTGGTCATCTTCAATATAATCATCATTTTTATTGGTATAAAATCAATCAAAAAAAATCATTCGCCTCAGGCTTTGAAAAGTTTTCTTCTCCATTTCCTAAACACGACGACAAAAACCGAAAAAATTTCGAACATTTCATCAAATTATTTTCTCAAACGAAACAAGTCAGAAGAAAATCAATGGTTGAATTTAGAATCCGGTTGTTCTGTTCAGAAACAGTTTGAAGTAAGGAATTAAATCACAAACATTTAACAAGGATAGTTTTTTTCAATTTCCTGAGCGACGAATCCAAATTGAATACAAAAAAAAATTCCTTAAAAAAATTCTTAGCTGACCGTTCATAAACGAAATTACAGATTTTTTTTCCAACGAAACATTCTAACATTCGATTTGAAAATTCATTTTTCGGATGTTGTAATCCAAGTTTTCAATCGTGTTCAAAAAAATGTGATAAAACGATTGAAAAAAACTATTCTCGATTTATTCTTGAAGAAAAAAACTGTCTTGAGATTATAGAATAAAAAATAAATTTATTCGTGTTTATTTTTAGGTTTTTAAATAATCTCCGAGTTGTTTTTTGCTGTTGATGTTATCAAATGCTGAAAATTAAATAATTTTCAAATTTTTTTCGTTATTCAATTTTTTTGTAATAATTTATCACCTCTCATCGTTTTAACGCATCAACTTTTTGTTGCCTGTCATCTCTTGTTAATGGCTTAGCAAATACATCATTATGGTTGTAAAAAGTGAATCCTATTTTTCTCTAATTAGAATGAAAAACTACTATTCAAATGTTTGGCATATCGTCAGGTACAATGGGATAATGAAAAATTTTATTTTTGAAAAAAAAACATCCTCGTCACATTGAAACAATGAATGAAATGAGGTAGACTTTTTCTATGATAAATGGCGTTGATAAAAAAAAACCTGTTGAATTTGAAGAAAAAAAATCCAATAACGTTCTTTTTGAAAAGATTTTATTATTTTTGTTTCAAAGCCAGAAAAAAACATAAATTTTGTAAATTTGGGAAAGTTTTTTGATCTAGTGCTATATCATTGGTTTGAATTGGTTTCAAAACAAATCAATACATCACGAGTGTACGGGATGAGCCTGGTGAAAGAAAAACTCGAGTAAATTCAATACAAAAAAAAATGTCGAAACTCCAATTTACCATTTTTGGACAAATCTATCTAGTCAATAAGCTTTATCATCACCATTGATGAAAAATTTCAAAGTTTCAAGGTAGATTGATCGATTTCCTTGTAACTAAAAATAAATTCAGTTTTTTTTCAGTCTTCTCAGCGTCATTCAAATGAATTTTTGTTCATTTAGTCATTCCAACATAGAGCGAATATGTTATGTTCTATCAAACAAATATTGAAAATGTTTCGAGTTTTCACGACGACTCGTCTCATCTTGGTTTTGTTGGGCGCCTTGTTGATTTTGGCCATTCTATATGAAACCATTGTTTACAATATCGGTCTCATCACCGGAGACTATTATAAAATTTTGATCGGTAAAGATCGAAATGCCTTTGTTAAACAAACAGTGAAATCTTTATGGTTGATCTTGGCGATTTCATTGTTAAAAAGCTTGAAACTGTTCACAGCATCTTATTTGAGGGTTGAATGGCGTTGGCATTTGACCAATAAACTACAAGAGCTTTATTTCAAAAATTTGGCCTATTATCAATTGAACGTTTTGAATGTACAATATGATTCAACAAAAAAGTTATCAAATGATAATGTTGATCAACGTATCACCCAAGACGTTGATACTATGTTTTCAAGTTTTAGTCAAATTCTTCCCGAAGTGATCGTCTCACCATTCATCATCATTTTCTATTCGTACCAATGCTACATTGTCAGTGGTTTTTTTGGGCCCATCGGATGTTTAGCCTTTTTTTTGATCGGTACCATTGTGAATCGTTTTTTGATTACTAAGGTCAGTGATTATGTCTATATTCAAGAAAAAAGCGAAGGGGATTTTCGTTTTCAACATTTTCGTGTTCGTAGCAATGCCGAATCGATTGCTTTAATTGGAGGTGATGCCATGGAACAGCACAAATGTCAAACATTTTTAAAGTCATTGATTAAAAATCAACGTTGTCTCGTTTTGAGACAGTTCTGGCTCAACTTCTCAATGTTTTTCACTGATTATCTTGGTAGTATTTTATCGTACATTGCTTTAGCCATTCCGTTGTTTGCCGGTGCCTATGATCAAATGACTAGTGATGAACTTGGCCGATTGATTAGCAAAAACTCTTTCGTCATCATTTATTTGATCAATTGCTTTACTAGACTTATAGACTTATCTGGTAATTTTTCTCTGTTTTTTGGAACGTTCAAACGTACTGTGGAACTTTATGAAGCGGTTCTTGAAAATTCGGAACAAATTTCAAAAAATAGACAAGATGATCATAAAAGTGAATCATCGATGTTTTTGGTGCCCGAAAATTTTTGCTCTCAGAACGAATCATTTCATGAAGAAAATCACGACAACAGAAATGATCATTTGTTTTTTGAAATCAAAAACATTTCGATAGAAACACCATCATCGCCAAACAGTCAAACTATTATAAAAAATCTGAGTTTTAAAATCAAGCCTTCTTCGAATTTATTAATAACCGGACCAAGTGGCATTGGCAAGAGTTCACTATTTCGTTGCATCAAAAACATTTGGCCCATTTCTTCTGGCCAGATCAAACGAAACGTCAAGTTGGAGAATTCCAATATTGTGATGTTTTTTTCACCGAAACCTGTGTTAACAACTGGTTCGGTGGCTGAGGTAATTAAAAAAAAAATCAAAATTTAAACTAATTGTATTAAAAACAGCAAATTGTTTACCCAAAAATTTACAAACATGAAGATTATGTGAATGATGTAGAATTTCAAAAACAAACAATAGAAATTTTAAAATTTCTTGAACTTGAACAATCTGTACTAAAACGAATCAACTACAACATTTATCAAGATATGAATTTAAACTGGATCGATCATTTATCAGCAGGTGAAGTGCAACGTCTCAACTTGGCTCGTCTCTTTTATCATCGGCCAAAAATAGTTTTCATGGATGAATCAACGACTGCTTTGCCTCAAAATTTAGAGAGAAAAATTCTGATCGAATTGATCGAACAGTATGGAATGACACTGGTCAGTTGTGGTCATCGTGAAACATTGAAACAATATCACAGTTCAGAGTTGAAAATTCACGATCTGAATCGTTTCGAGTTTCTGCCCGAGTGAACAATTGAGAGCTTCGGTAATGTTGGACGATGGATGACGCCCCGAGATACTTTTCTTATGACTTGTTCAACAAGTTATTTCTGTGAATAAAAAGAAAAAACAAAAGACTTGAAAATATTACCAAGAATTAAATTATTATCGTTGTTATTGTGCGTGTATTTAGTGCATGCATTCTATTCTATTCTTTTCTTCTTTTTTTAAAGGAAACAACCAACCACTGGGGTTTAAAAACGATTAAAAAACGATTTAAACTACCTCCGAATTTCATCGAATTTGATACCTCATTTTCTACAACATATCATTCAAATAATTTTTCTATCCGGTTTTCACCAAAACAATTCCATGTTGGCGTTTTTGAGAATATTTGCTCGGTAAATTTTGATTTGCATCTGCCTAGCATTTCCAACTTGAAAAAGATTTAAAAAGAATCGCTGATTTATAAAAAAACACAAAAATATCCATCAAATTTGGCGGACAAGAAAAAAAACAGTTTCGTGATTCGATTTTTTTTTTTAAGCAACGAAAATAACGAATACTCGGGCTTTCAAGTTATTTCATTTAAAATGTTTGAGTTTGAAAAATTTTTGTGTTTGAATGTTTTTGTTGACTATTTCGATTTGATTGATGATCGAAAAAAAGTTTAAATAGAAAATTTCTGATGGTGGTTGTTGTAGGCGTGTCACATCATTCAGCCAAGCATTCGATTGTGAGCACACTACCACACCAAACATACACAACATAGATACAAACACACACACACACACACACACACGCAATTCATCATCAGACGTATAAATTTCATCAAAATAATTTTCACGATATTCTTACTTGAATACTTCTTAACCACCAGAAAACAAAACCATAATAAATAATAACCATAAACATAACCAATAACAGTGAAATTAAGTAAATTACGTTTTTTTTCTGTCAATTAATCAAATAATTTATTATCGTTTTATTTGTTTTATTTCCAGTCAATTGAAAAGTAATCACGAGGAGGTATTAATAATTTTATCAGCTTTTGAGTAAAAAGAAAAAAAGCAAGAAAAGACACTCAATCATTTTGCCTATAAGTGTTTGTGACTGTGTGTTCGAACGTTATAATCTCAACAATATTATTCACTCCTGCAACAACACCAGCAGACGAATTTAGCAAGTTTGTTGGCGTGTTTGTTTGGGTTTTCAAATTTTACTAGAAGAAATCGAATATTCACTTGAAAGAAAATATTCTTGATTCAAACTCAACTTTAAATGTGATATCAGAAACAAAACTTCCGTATTTAATGCATTATTTTTTGAATTGTATAAAAAATTTGAGCATTTTTCCACCTGGAAGGTGATTAATATTTACCTCTAACTGAAAAAAACACTCGAAATAAAAAAAGGTGCGTTCATTCCATTTGACACGTTTTGATTTCAATAAATTTTTTTTTTACTAATTTTTAGAATCGGCATCAATCGAATTTTACATGTTGTCGTATTCGTTTTGAATGATTCTCACAGCCTCAATCAAATAAGCAAACGAATGAACAAGAATTATTTGCTAATTCATTCTGAATGGAAGAAGAAAATGAGCAGCAACAATGAATATTTCGAATCATTGCCATGCTTCTTTTGATTGATTTTACTCAGAAGTTACAAAAATGAAAATAAATCGAATCTCTTTCAACATTTTGATCAATCAACTTTAAAGTAGAAATTTTTTTGTTGGTGATAAACGGAAGAAAAGTAATCTCTATTTTTTTCATCAATTTATCTAATTTTTTGGATAATTTTTTTTTCTTATCATCAAATTTTCTTATAAATGAAGAATTTAATTTAATTTTTCAATCATCTGAAAGAAAATTTTCAACATCCAATTCTTCAAATCGCTCAATTTCAAAATTTTTTTTTATTTGGTTTGATTTTTCAATTTATGAGCATCAACTCTTTTGATTTTTAAAAATGTGTGATCCTTCTGAATGCAACATCAAAGTTGTTTGTCGGTTTCGGCCGCTCAACGATTCTGAGGAGAAGGCCGGGAGCAAATTTATTGTGAAATTCCCTTCCAACAGTGAAGAAGGGGTCACTATCTCGGTAAGCTGTTTTTTTCTCCAAAATCTTTAAACTAAAAACGTGAATTTTCAGGGAAAAACCTATGTTTTTGATAAAGTGTTCAAACCTAATGCCACTCAAGAAAAAGTCTACAATGAAGCCACAAAGGCAATTGTCAAAGACGTACTCGGCGGTTATAACGGAACCATTTTCGCTTATGGTCAAACCTCATCCGGCAAAACCCATACAATGGAGGGAGTTCTCAACGATCCCGATTACATGGGTATTATACCTAGAATCGTAAATGATATTTTCAACTATATTTATTCAATGGACGAGGCCATTGAGTTTCACATCAAGGTTTTTTTTTAATTAAAATTTTCATCGTTAATCAACATATTTTTTCTTCTAGGTTTCTTATTTTGAAATATATTTGGACAA
Source organism: Octodonta nipae (assembly GCA_034190945.1). Taxonomy (NCBI): domain Eukaryota; kingdom Metazoa; phylum Arthropoda; class Insecta; order Coleoptera; family Chrysomelidae; genus Octodonta; species Octodonta nipae. Next base: position 51,619 of record JAVLUE010000220.1, on the reverse strand, counting down.
AATAAGAGATCTTCTTGATGGTAAATTGTTTTTTAAATTGATAAATGAATCTAAAAAAAATGTTCTTTCTTCCAAAACTGTAGTTTCCAAAGTTAACCTTTCTGTTCATGAAGACAAAAATCGGCGTACCTACGTCAAAGGTGCCACCGAACGGTTTGTCACTTGTCCTGAAGAGGTCATGGAAGTGATCGACGAAGGCAAATCCAATCGGCATATTGCCGTAACTAGTATGTTTATTTTATTACGAAAAATAAAATTTAATTTAAAAAATTTTTTTCAAGACATGAACGAACATTCGTCTCGGAGTCACTCAGTATTTTTGATCAACGTTAAACAAGAGAATCAAGAAAATCAAAAAAAACTTACTGGCAAACTTTATCTGGTCGATCTAGCCGGATCAGAAAAAGTGAGCATAAGCATTAATTTTTTAAATAAATCACTGATTGAATTGTTTTAGGTTAGCAAAACTGGTGCCGAAGGAATGGTATTGGATGAAGCAAAAAATATTAACAAATCACTTTCGGCCCTCGGAAATGTGATATCGGCCCTGGCTGATGGCAATGTATTTTTAAATATTTTTTCTAGCATAAATCATATTCAGTTTTTTACTAGAAATCTCATATTCCATATCGTGATAGTAAATTGACAAGAATTTTACAAGAATCACTTGGTGGAAACTCTCGAACCACTATCATCATTTGCTGTTCTCCGGCATCTTTCAATGAAATGGAAACAAAATCAACGTTAGAGTTTGGTCGTCGTGCCAAGACCATCAAGAATGTGGTGATCGTTAACGAAGAACTCACCGCCGAAGAATGGAAACGGCGGTATGAACGAGAACGAGAAAAAGTCAGCAAGTTACGTTTGCAGTTGGCACAAGCGGAACAAGAATTGATGCGATGGAGAAATGGCGAATCAGTCCCTGTTGAAGAACAATCTGGCTTGGTCCGTGATCTCGATTCGAGCACTTTGAGTTTATCAGAATCGATTCATAATCTTAGTGGAGTTGCTGGTTCTGTTGCCCCTGGGCATGGTGGACCAGCCTTCAGTAATGCAAATTTCGGTTTTGTAACGGCAGGTGCTGCTTTAGCCACAACTAATGAACCACTAAGTAACGAAGAGCGTATGAAATTTGAAGAAGAACAAGCACGATTGTACGCTCAACTTGATGAAAAAGACGATGAAATCGATAAATATAGTCAACAAATCGAGAAACTTAAAGAACAGATTGTTGATCAGGAAGACGTTTTCACGACAGCTCGACGTGATAATGATCTGTTCCAAGCAGATATCACTCGTCTACAACAAGAGAACGAATCACTTAAAGATGAAGTAAAAGAAGTGTTGCAAGCTCTAGAAGAATTGGCTGTTAACTATGATCAAAAATCTCAAGAGTTTGAAACCAAAAATCGCGAATTTGAGACTCTATGCGAGGATCTTAATAAAAAGGTTCAATTGTTGAATGGTCAAGAATCCGAGTTGCAGCAGCTGAAAGAAAAAATGAATTATCAAAAAAGACGTTACGTCGAAATGGTGACCAATTTGATGAAGGATTTGGGTGAAGTTGGTACTGTACTCGGTACATCTAATCAAAACGCCAGTTTTATTGGTGAACTAAAAATATCGAATGATGTCAATAAATTGGATGACGAGTTCACTGTTGCCCGGTTGTACATCAGTAAGATGAAAAGCGAAGTGAAAGCTTTGTCTAGTCGAGCTGCTCAGCTCGAATCCTACCAGGCGAATTGCACTAGAAAAATCGAAAGTTATGAAAAAGATTTACAAACTTGTAAACTATTGATCAGTCAATACGAAGCTAAAATGACTTCGCTACAAGAATCTATTCGTGACGCTGAAAACAAGAGACGCATTCTAGAGGAAACAGTCGATCAACTGAATGAAGAATGTACCAAACTGAAAGCTGCTGAAGAAATGCATCAAGTGACATCGAAAGAAAAAGAAAAGGAAAAAGATTCGGTGGAACAGATGAAGAATGCCTTAGAACAGCAAATCGAAAAACATCGTGAAAATCATCAAAAACAATTGGCTGCGTTACGTGACGAGATTTCGGAAAAACAATCCTCTATAGACGAATATAAAGATTCTAATCAAAAATTTCAATTGGCCTTGGAACGTCTCCAGCAAGACTATGAAAAGTTGAAAGCTGAAGAACACGAAAAAAGTGATAAACTTCATGAGCTGACATTGTTAAACGAAAAATGTGAACAGGCAAAGCAAGATTTGAAAGGTCTTGAAGAAACAGTGGCCAAAGAGTTACAGAGCTTGTTCAATTTACGTAAATTGTTTGTGGAAGACATCAAAAATCGTTTTAAAAAAGTTTCGATTGGTGAAGATCATGACGATGCTGCCAACACTGGTGGATCATTGGCTCAAAAGCAGAAGATTTCATTTCTTGAGAATAATCTTGAACAATTGACAAAAGTTCACAAACAGGTAATTCAAGCTTTCCTTTGGTAAGCTAATTTAAATTTAATTTTTGTTTTGTTTAGTTGGTTCGAGATAATGCCGAACTGCGATGTGAATTACCTAAACTTGAGAAGCGTTTACGTACCACCATGGAACGAGTCAAAACACTTGAGGCTGCCTTGAAAGAAGCTAAAGAATCGGCAATGAAAGATCGTAAACGATATCAACACGAAGTCGATAGAATAAAAGAAGCGGTACGACAGAAAAATCTAGCCCGGCGTGGACATGTCGCCCAAATTGGTTTGTTTTTATTGGTTTGGTTCCAATAGTTTAATTATTTTTCTATATTTAGCAAAACCTATACGTGCTGGTGGTGGACCGCAAGCCGTCGTTTATCGAAACACCAATCCCAACATTCAAGCAAAATGATGAAACTATTACAAAAACACTAGGAATCTTGAACTGCGTTCATATTTGTACTAAAAAAGTGCAACAAAAAGTTCTTTTAGGATTTTAACAAAACAAAAAAGCAATCCACTTAAAGTGAATCGGTGGCACACACTTCCAACACGTTTCGGTGTCTTGTGTCACCAGTATCCATCATCTCTGGAACTTCCCAAAAACTACAAACAAATACATTTTATTAGTTTAATAATTGAAATTTTTATTATTAAAATTTTTCTAATTTTAATCTGATAGAAACGCCATCAATCAGGAAAATCAATTGGAAGCCGAGGCTTGCTTCGAATTGCTTAGCGCTTGAATGATTTCCAATGTTTTGAGTGCTGCTTTTGGAATGCTAGTACCTACAAAAAGAAAACCCTCAAAGAATTTGAAATTTTTTTTTTTGGTTGAAACGGTTACCGGGACCGAAAATTGCCACCGCTCCGGCTTGATATAGAAAATCATAGTCTTGAGGAGGAATCACTCCGCCAACAATGATTTTGATATCCCTGGAAGAGAAAAAAAAACTTGAAAACTTTTTCTAAACTGGTGTTGATACTAACGGTCGTCCGAGTTTTTTGAGAGCGTCTCCCAACAAAGGAACCAAAGTTTTATGACCTGCCGCTTGGCTGCTGACACCGACACAATGTACATCGGCATCGATAGCTTGTTGAGCGACTTCTTCTGGTGTGGCGAACAATGGGCCCAAGTCAACATCGTATCCAACATCGGCAAAACCAGTGGCTATCACTTTGGCACCACGATCATGTCCATCTTGCCCCATTTTGGCAACCAAAATACGTGGTCTTCGACCTTCAATGGCTTCAAATTCTTTAATTTTTTGTTGAATATGTTTCAACTCTTCAACTTGTGAATAAGCGTTATAATATGCTCCACTAACCATACGATCAGCAGCCGTGTAACGGCTAAAAACTTGTTCCATGGCATATGAGATCTCACCGAGTGTAGCTCGTTCTTTTGCACATTCGACTGCATGCCCCAAGACGTTGCCATTGGATCGAGCCGCTTGAACTAAAGCTTCAAGACATTGTTTAACTTTTTCTTCATTTCGAGTCTGCTTAATCTTATTAATTTTGGCAATTTGAAGATCACGGACTTTTTTGTTGTCTACTACAAGCACATCGATTGGTTCCTCTTTTTCTAGTCGATGCTTATTGACACCGACGATTACTTCTTGACCAGAATCAATTTGTGCTTGTCTTCGGGCGGCACACTCTTCTATTCGCAATTTAGGAATACCGTCAGCTACGGCTTTAGCCATACCACCCATTGATTCTATTTCCAGAATCAATTTTAAAGCTTCTTGATAGAGTTCATCTGTCAGAGATTCCATCATATATGAACCACCCCATGGATCGATGATTTTTGGTATTCCTGTCTCTTCTTGAATGATAATCTGAGTATTTCTAGCAATACGTGCGCTAAACCGAGAAGGTAGAGCTAAAGCTTCATCAAATGAGTTTGTATGCAACGATTGAGTACCACCAAAAACAGCAGCCAATGCTTCGATTGTGGTACGAACGATATTGTTGTACGGATCTTGTTCGGTTTGTGACCATCCTGAAGTTTGGCAATGAGTCCGCAACATACAAGACTTCATATCTTTGGGGTGGAAATTTTTCTGAATCAATTCGGCCCATAATCGACGAGCAGCACGCATCTTAGCGATCTCCATATAAAAGTTCATTCCGATACCCCAAAAAAACGAAAGTCGAGGTGCAAACTCATCGATATTCAAGCCTGCTTTTACTCCGGTACGGCAATACTCAAGCCCATCGGCAATGGTATAAGCCAGTTCTAATAGTGCCGTGGCACCGGCTTCTTGCATGTGATAGCCAGATATTGAAATCGAATTGAATTTAGGCATATTTTTTGAAACATATGAAAATAAATCGCCAATACATCTCATTGAATGATCTGGCGGATAAATGTAAGTGTTTCGAACCATGAACTCTTTTAAAATATCGTTTTGAATAGTTCCTGAAAGATATTTTTTTTCAACTCCAGATTCTTCAGCTGCCACAATGTAGAAAGCCATAGTTGGTATGACAGCACCGTTCATGGTCATTGAAACCGAGATTTTTTTCAAATCAATACCGTCAAACAGCATTTTCATGTCTTCGACTGAATCAATAGCTACCCCAGCCATACCGACATCTCCTTGGACACGTATATCGTCACTATCAAAACCACGATGCGTAGCTAGATCAAAAGCCACACTCAAACCTTGTTGACCGGCTGCAATGTTTTCCTTGTAAAATTTATTGGACTCTTCTACGGTACTGAAACCAGCGTATTGTCGAATTGTCCACGGTCTTTGAGCGTACATTGTCGGGTATGGGCCACGAGTGAACGGAAATTTTCCCGGTACATCAACTTTTTGATCATGTTGTCGATCTTCACTAAAATAGATTGGTTTCAAAGCAATACCTTCATTTGTTTGCCAAACCAAACTATCCGGATCTTTGCCTTTCATTTGTTTAGTGGCCAATTTTTTCCACTCATCTCGTAACACCGATGATGAAAATGAACGCAAAAAAATTGATTTGAAAACTTTTCTGCGCTGACTATAGCTATTCAATAAGGTGAGATATCGCATTTTTTTCTAGTTTGTTATATTTTTTTAAAAAAACAATAACGTTTTTGAATTGATTTTCCTCATAAAATTCAATAAATAAAAATAAACAACCAAAACAATAACAACAACAATGATGGAATGGAGAAATGATTATTGAAATCAAAAAAACTATTTCATTAAAATCATGATGGCTTGATATTTCCTGATTAAACAATCACCATCAAACATTAATCTTTCAATACAGCTATTTATTAATAAACTATCTCATCATCTTGCGTCAAACTGAAACGACGACGATGGATGAATAGTGGTATTGGTCGCAAATACCATCCTTACATTCTTGATAACATTTTTTTGATGGAAACTTTGAACGAATAAAAAAAATCCAAACACTTTGGTTGTTTGTTTGTTTGTTTTCCTTTTGCCAAGTTAATACACAGGCAAAACTTTTTATAAAACAATGTTTTTTTTTAATTTAAATTGTTCCAAACTCTTTTTTTTTCCTTAAATCTTGGAACACGTTTTTGGCCAAGTTTGTGTTTTTTAACTTTTAGTGATTTATTACTTCTGTGTTTAGGTAAAATTTGGTACAAAAACATGGTAACAACTTGTTGTTTGCCTATTGTGCAATTGAAATGCGCAAGCTCTAAAAAAAACTTGGTCATGTGGATTAATAAATAATAGCTGGTCATTGTAATTTTTTTGTTTTTACTTCAAAAACCGGTGAATTTAAAATTAAAAACTGTTTTTACACTTGAAAAGTTTTAAATAAAGAAAAAATGTCTCAACCAAGTTTATCGGAAAAAAACTTGATGGCTGCTCGACCGAAAATTCCGACAAGTTTTTCAAACAAATCGGTTTGTTGAACAAATATTTCAGAATGCTCGAATTGTTTTTACTTTTTTTTTATAGAGTAAATCCTATCAACCGTTAGATAGTAAGATAATAAGCTTCACCGATGTGAATGGAGAGAAACGGTCATTTCCATTGATTGTAATTGTTTTTTTTTTTTTTTTGAAGCCACTATTCTGATCGATTCGTTTATTTCTCGTGTTTGTAGTGCAAAGAGTTTAGTTTGAAGATCAATACGTTTATTTATTATGAACCGTTTCTTGTGGAGCATCATAGCATCTCTCAACAAGAATATAATGTTTGGGTGATGGATTGCAAAAGATATGAATCATTCCTTGCCAACATTGTTGAATTGCCTTATTTTCGGTTTTGGTCTACAGTGATTTTTAATGTTGAAGTGAATGAAGCCGTTGAATCATATTTGAATTGTGCCACAAGACCATATTCGTTGCATCCTTTATTGAAAAACAATGAAATCAAACCTATATTGAGTAATATTCATATTTTGATTTTAAAATTTTTTTCACGAATCTTATTGGCCAAGGAAACTGAGGTTAGTTTTATTTCATAAGTTTAATGATTGTATGATTAGCTGATTTTTTTTAGGAAAACTATCTGACTGAATCATATCATTCTGAATTGTTCACGAGTTATAAGCATATAATGGATGTTTCTAAAGTTTTAGATCTCATTCAGTTGTATGGCTATGGTTGTCATACGGAAATGATTGCCGAATTATTAAGACCTTACATTCAAAAACAGATCAACATTATTCGCGAAGATTTGGGCTTTTTTTTTGATGAACTGACATCATTTTTTCATTTTCGCGAAGAGATTTCTTTGGAAATGAACAAGGATTTTTTCAAAATCATTTTCAATGTTTTAAATGTGATATTCTCATTGAACAAGTTGCTATTGATTGAACCACAGTTGGCCAACGTTTATCAAAAACATGGTATAATGGAAAAACTTTTGGATTTTTATTCCAAATATTTTCCACATGCCGAACACGGTATCAGTTTGATGTTTGAAAAGAAACAAATCTCGGAAATGTAATATATAAAATTAAAAAAAATGATAACTAATAGACATTTTTTTAAAGCCTTTTCAAGTTTCTTCGAAATCAAATCACACTGACACAGGCTTCATTTTTGTTGATGTTCCATCATTTGATTCGTTTGATATTTGTGGTACCATTGACATCCAATTCAATCAATGATAATTTTTCAATATTCGAGAATTTGATAAATTTTTTGAACCAAATCGCCAGTAACAGAAGTTTCTTTCTTGATTATTTCAGTAAATTTCTCTTCGAGAAAGAATTCGAAACATTGATCAATGATAAAGATTTGAATGAACAATTGAGCATTCGTGATGTTCTCGAGTACTTTAATATGAGTTTGAAAAACATGAAAAACGAGTATCGAAAAGAAGAAAAAAACGATGGGAAAATGTTATTGAAAGATAAAAATCGTAAAGCTTCTTCAGACATTCTCTTTTTTACCAATCAACTATCATCAATTGAAGCAAAAACGACAGCCAGCGATCAGCAACAAAAAACATTCGAACCAAAACCCAGCACTAGTTCTGGGGTAGTTGAGGACCAAAACTCCAAGGAAAATGAACTCAAACTGGTGATGCTTCAAGAAATGTTTCCTGATTTTGGTGATGGTTTTCTTCACAAATGTCTAGAGTATTTTGATTTTAATAATGAAAGAGTGGTTGATGCCATTTTTGAAAACAATCTTCCACCTGATCTTGAGAGACTTGACCGAAGTTTGAAAAAAGAAACTTTACTCAAGCAAACTAAATCGATTCATGAAGATGCCACTAAATTTGATCCAGTTTTAAAAACCGAAATGCAATTATCAGATATTTATATTGGAAAGAAAAATAAACTCAATGAAGTTTCCAATGATTCCGAAACTAGAGAAATGAAAGCCAAAACTTTGGCTCTGATGGACAAAATCGAAGACGAAGAAGAGACCTTACGAGAAACTGTGAAAAATCTTCTAGAAACGCAACGTGTCACAAAAACGGATTTAGAAAAAGATGAAAAATTTTTAGGTTTAACTGATGTGATTTACAATGATGAATACGATGACACCTACGAAGATGGTGGCGATACTTTCGATTTATCATTCGACGAAAATTTGAACAATGATACTAATGTGGATTATGATCAAAACGATAATGATGATGATGGTTATTATTATAATAAAAATAATGATTCAAATTCTAAAAAACGACAGGTCTTTTTCGGTGAGACTAACCGCTCAGCCGCCTCAAACACCAATTATCAAAATGAAAATTTGAATCGAAACTTTTCCAATTACCGGAATGAAGCCAAATCAATCGGTTTTAAAAAATTCGCCAAACGTCAGAATTTTGATCGTCATTATAATGAAAAAAGAATATCATCGAACAATCAAAATCAAACTCAACAACAACGACGGCCATCCAACAATAACAACCAAAAAGGCAACAATAACCATCATCCTCAACAACATTTTCCAAAAAAAAATAACATCAATAATAGAGCCAACTTTGTCCCGCTAAACAACAATAACAATCGAAACAATAAAAACGATACAGTTGGCCAGAATCGAAAACAATCCGATAAAATAACAATAGATATCAATAATGATGTCGATAGTATTGGAAGATCGATTGATAATGAATACGAAAACCACAGCAACCAAAACAATGATGCCGTCAAAAATGCCATTCGCTCTCAACAAAACCGAAACAGCTACCAACGGAATAATCATCATAATTCTGCATTCAACAATCGGAATAATAATAAAAATTTCAGAAGATAATTTGGATTGAAATTCATTTTACTTAATAAAAACTATTAAAACTCTCGAAAAACTTGCAAAAGTTCAAACCCGTTTCAGGGCGATTCAAAAAAAACCATCGATATAGAATGACGAGATTCTTCATTCGGGGACCATCATTTTGAACTTATTTTCAAAAAAAGCTAGTTGAAACAGTATTTCAAGTGGTTTTAAACTGGATAATTTCACGGTTTCCATTGTTGAGTGACGATTAGCCATTTCTGTTTTCTTCTTTGTAATCCATTCTCGTTGTTTTCGTTGCATTTTTCAATTGTTAAATCATGTTTGGTGAGAGTCAAACAGAATCCACTAGTGACATGAATCAATCTGTTCGATCGTGTTTCATAACGCCATTTTTGTCGATCAAACTCGGCGCACAGAATCAACAGTACTGGCGAGCTTGGGGACGATGAAGAATTGACGTCCAAACAAACAGACTCATCTGTTTTTATGAAACCAACCTCTCCAGGTTTTGGTATGACAAAACTTTGCGGACCGTATATTTCGATGGCACATTTAGACATTATCACACGACCCGACGGATTTGAACCAGTAGAAGGTTTTTGTAAACATTCCATCGAATGCATACTCTGAATCTGACCAAATAGATTTCGATTATCGGGAAAAAAGTGTTCTAAAATAGAAAGTTAGGTCTTGAAATAGATATAAAAAAAGAACTTCTCACCAGGCCAAATATTATTCAAATACCATTCGAATGAATGGCATTTTAGTTTACGCCGAAGCTCTATTCGATCTTGAATATTGACCAAAATCTGAGATCTGTTCTCTTTGTTTCGCATTATCATAGCCGCTGTGGGATTGAGTTTATAGAAAAAACTTTTCCACTCGTCGAGCCAAACCTCAGCCACACGAATCAAATTGGCGTAAAGTACATCACCGACTTGTCTGAGTCCAAACGAGTACGGAGATGAAGTTCGAAAAAGATGTCCAACGTGTGAGCATGGAGCTATCTCGACTCGTCCGCCACACTGCCAAACACGAAGTGACATTTCAATGTTTTCACCGCCCCAAATCTCCAAATGAGGATCATAAGCTCCAAGTGAGAAAAAATATTTACGATCAATAGCAAAAAGTCCACCAGCCATTATCGGACTTCGGTAAGCTTGAGTGTAATCGTGTTTTTTTCGCATTTTCTTCGCTTCACGTGCTCCAATCGAATACCATCGAAAATTTAAGCCCCAATTCATTGCCCCCCAATGAGCATCAAAACTTCGAACATAGGCAAAGTTCTGATCGTTGATGATATCGATAACCGGGCAGACAATAATTTTTTCGTTAAAGGCTATTCGCTGTAACAAAGGTTCTAGCCAACCTTTAGTAACCTCGCAATGTGCGTCCAAAAAAGTCAATACTTTTTCCTGTGATTGGTTTGCACCAAGAATTCTGGCTTGAATTAATCCAATTCTTTGCTTAGATCGTATAATTTTTATCGCTAGTTTTGTGTCATTCGAAAGCCTTTCAAGATAATCATCGAGTGGCTTTGCCAAAAAGGAACGTTGACTGGCATCATCGACTAGAATGATTTCATGCAATAAAGTTCGGGATGACCTTAAAATGACAGAATGAACAGTTCGAATCAATGTCGACCATGCTTCATTGTGAAAAACTATAATGACACTGGTTGCCGGTAGTTTTTTCAAATTATAACGTTTGACTCGACAAGCATGCTTCCGCACATCTGGCAACGAGCGATTGACCGAAACCATATCACTCGCTAACAAATTAAAACGATTAATTTGAAATAATCTCTGGGCTTGCGAGCGTATAGGCTCTGGAACGTAAACTGGTGCACCATTTTCGCCCATATTTGATACAGGATTGTAATGGTTATAGTTTAAAATATCTGAGTGAGAAAAATTCTAGATTATGAATTTTTTTGTAGGTGGTTTCAAGATTACCATCTGTCAAGTTATCATTGATGTTGGCCAACCATGGAAAGCCACGTCCCATAAACTGACCGACAATGATGTGCATGCCATTCTTGTCGATATATTCTCGTTGTTGTTTCGATTGTAGTTCGAAAGTGTCATTGTCAGCTTTTTTTCAAAACAAAAAAAATTAAAATTAATTCTCTTAAAAATCTGCCTTCTTGTCGTGGACAATACCGAACAATAACAATGGTAATACATCAGACAACAACCTAATATTTTAGGTAGGGGGTTCTTGATTCATCATCATTCATCGATTGCACATCTGTTTTTTTTATACCCATCATTATCTTCATTATTTCGTTTGTTCGATGTTTGATGAATATCCTGATGACATTATGGTGTCCTGGCCTTTTTCATTATCACCGAATCTCATACAATCAGAAACCCGAAACTTTACTATTAAACGATCACAGAACAAAAGCTTTAGGTGAAAATAGACATGCGCCCCTCTCTCTCTCTTTGTCTGTACGGTGTTTATTTGTTCTGTTATTTTTTTTATAACGTTTGGCTCAAACCAGGAGGAATAGACAACCACGACAGTGACAACAATCAACCAAAACAACCATCATCGTCGTCGTCGTTATTATCGTTGAGAAAAAAAAATTGAAGACAACCAAAAAATAGACAGTGTGGTTCAAACCAAGTGATTAAATGGGCGCCTCTCTCTCTTTCTCTCACACACAAATCGTTGGAGCATTTGTTATACTTGTTTTTAGGATTATTTTTGTGATGAATACAAAAGATGAAATATAAATACAATAATTATATTGATAACACCACCAATGAATATTTAGCCCGAATTGGCGTCGTCACTCGAAGTCTAAACTATCTATCAAAAACTAGTATTGAGAAGTAATTTGTTGGTGTTGCTAGTCGGACATTCTTATCTAAAACGGGTATTTATTCCATTCAATTGAAATGATTTAATTTTGATATTTTAAAAGTTTGAGGTGTTTATTGATCTGGTTATTTTTGTGAAATTTCTTCTTTATTTCAAGATATTTCGTTTCGGAAGTTTTGTTTTTTCTATGGGTTTCGAGTGTTTGTGGTTATTCGATATTTTTTTTTAATCTGGCTGAGTTATTACTTCCTAAATACTGTAAAACGATCATGATGACTTTGCTACAATTTTTCACATCTCGCACGCACACACACACTTCCACGGCCACCACTATCACCAAGCACAACATAACTACGACAACTTTTCACCCGAAATTTATAAATATAGTGTGTTGAACTTTTGTTCTTCTCAATGTGTGGTGGCGTGTAAACTGACTGGTTAGTTGGTTGGTGTTATGACATAAAATGTGCTTCACTCTTTCTAAATGTCTGCTTGTATGATCATCAAATTTAATTTATTTCAATTGGACAATCTTGAAATATAAATTTAGAAACTACCACGACAATTCGAGACATACCTAATGTATGCGTGGTAATGATATTTTACGAAATTCTGATGTTTTTGTGAAGTGGTCAAATCAGAACAAAAAAAAATTCATCAGAACAAATTTTTTGATGTTTTTATGTTCGTTTTTCGAATTGAAACCCAGACTTTTTCGAATATTGTTGGTTATTTAGAAAATCAGTCTCTACAATCGTATTTTCGATTGGCGGTGTGTTTTTTATTTTATTTTAAATTTGTGGTTTATATTGTTCGTTCACTCTCATTTCGCAATTTTTTGTTTCGATCGAGAAATTTTTATTTTTCTCTGGCTGCTTTCTATTTTTGCTCAAATAACAACAAATCGACAGATCGTCTCCTTCTACGAATTTTATTGTTATTTGTGGTCTTTCTAGTTCTTCTTATTTTTCACCCGGGAACAAGAAAACTAGCTCTTCACTAGTCTGAAACACTTTGACTTTTTTTTTTGTCCAGTAACAACAAAAATAACAACCGAACAAAAATATTAATAATCGTTCTATATTTTCGAATTTCAATGGAAGATTGGTGGCTGGAAGAAGGAAAAAATAGATGATTGTCTGTTTTGATTATTTTTCCTTCTTCATCTGATGCACCAAGATGATTTGTTTTGTTTTGTTCTTCAATCTTTTTCTCTCTATCTTCAATCTTCTTGATGTTCTCTCGTTTTAGTGTCCACTATTTCTGTGTGGCCAGTAGTTAATAAAAATAATTTTCTTTCAGAAAAAAAAACAAAAAACATTTTTTTACCACCAACAAACAAACAACCATTTTGGTTTATTGTGTCCACCTGGAACAGCACCAACAACAACAACAACAAAATCTGATCAACCAAGTTTCGTGTGATTTTTTTTCAACGATCACATCATCGTGTCACCACACGTCTCGTGAAGGTGAGTTTTTTTTTTGTTCAATTTAAATCGAATTTTAATTTTATTAGCTTCAACTTACGATTTGATGTTGATTGTTCAATGAGAAAGGATGATGATGAGAAATTGAATTCATTGACTAGAACAACTAGAACATAAAACAGAATCAATGCAAACAGTAGAGCCACGATGATGATGATTATAAAAAACATTGTTGTCACAATCATTCTCTCACACCAATCATTTATGTTGAATCGTTTCTTCAATTTTGATTTGAATCGGAAATTTCTTCGGAAAAACGTCCTTAATGGATGTTTTATGTTGGCCAAAAGCCATTTGGCCATCATTCCTCTTGTTCTTCTATTATTCATTTCTATTAGGAATTTTTTCGTTGTTGTCGTCCATGTAAATCTTTAACCATTTCCATTCACAAAGACAAATTTTTCTTTCTTAGAAAATCGTGGTCATGAGAAAGGGAAGGGTTAGTTTTCTCTCTCTCTTATATATATCCTTCCAAAAAACAGAAGTTGTTTTAAGATTAAATCAAACTAATCGTCGTTCGGAAATGGTTCAAGTTTATCTTGGTTGTTCATTATCATCTTGCAACATCGGCGTCATGAAACAGTGAGAGTTTTGGTGATTTGTTTTTGTTTGTTCGTTGGCTCGTTTGTTATGGTGATCGTAGTGATTATGTTAATGGCTATTGTGTGGTGGTGTCTGTCTGTTTACCTTTTTTCTTCCAAAAAAAAAAAAAACTCGCTTGTTAGTGTTGTTCCTTTCATGCCTTTAAATGGCTCGAAAAAGCTAATTTTATAGCTTGATGGTTTTTAACGTTTATCGCGTTTCATCTTTCCCCATCATCATCAGCATAGCCATTCCAATGTCAGTGACTTTCATCATCATCAGCATTATTTAGCTTCTTCTTTTTTTTTCTTCTTCTTTTCCAACCTTTGAGAGAGCTAAGTGAATGGTGGATTTTGTTCGAAGCCCAATGAACATCGACGATGATGACCGTGGTGGTGGCGGCGGCAGCGCAACGGCTGCTTCGGCGACTGAGAGAGTAAATAGACAATTTCAACCTGTCCTACCACACCAAACACACTCTCTTTTTATTCTCATGCAAATAGTCTTTCTTTCTGACAAAATTCGAACCTCGAACAAACATTGTTAACAACAACAAAACAAACTTGGAGAAAACGCACACTCACACCATTACTCATCTTTATTTACCTGAATGATGTGATACCTGTATGAGAGAGATAGATAGATGGATGATTGCACCAAAATAAAAGAGGTGAATGACGACGACTAGTAGAGAAAGAGGATATTTTTTTTTTCTTGCCACTGATGGCAATGAATGGATTGATGAAATTCATTCATTCAGTTTGTTCTCCGTTTTGTTTGTTTGTTTGTTTGATGTCGACGAATTTTCTATGGTTGTTTTTTCTCCCCTGGCAGTACCTGTGTAGGTTTTTTTTTTGTCGCTGCTCAACCAAATTTTTTTTGTCTGTTGTTGATGATTTTTCAGTTCAAGGTGTTGTATCATTGTTGTCATCATTGATCTACCGAAAAATCGTACCCGTTTTGTTCACGTATTGTTATCTCTCTGTTGTTTGTTGAATCTCGAGTTCGGAGAAGAAGGATACCACCCAAACACTAAGGTGGATGATTTCCCTGTTTTCTGTCATTTTTATTAGTGATGATGATAGATGGTTGATGGATGGCGATTTTCTCACAATCACACCAACAGTGTTGTGCTGAAAACATTGACATTTGTTAATAAGAAGAATGTTAAATCCAATTACCTTAAGCCAAAAATCAGAGAAGGTTTTTTTTTAAATTTAACTCGAGAAACTGGTTCATTTTATTGCTATTTTACAGTTTCTAATTTGTTTATTTGTTAACCATCACCACCACCACCGTATTATTTATCTTTTATTTTCTTATTACCGTTATGTCACCGTTACGTCATGTCACCACCACAACCATCATGAAATGAGTTTAAATCACGAAAGTTTTCGATTCAACATCATACTTCATATCATGTTTTCGGTTCGAAAAATTTAAATGTCAATTGAAAAACAATGCCTATTCCAGTAATTATCAAGCATATCGAGCGTTTCGAATCGACATAAAAATTGAGTGATTGAAACCTTTTTTTCTAAAAATTATTCAAATGTTTTGTTCATCATCAAGTGAAGATTGAGAAGAAGAACCGTTGATTTGGCCAAAAAAAACCAATCAATCAATAAATCAGCTCTCCAGAAACTAATTACAAGTAGTATGATTTTTTTCACTGATCGAAAGATCGATTATATCGAAAATATATCTAATCGATGATCATCGAACCAAATATTTTTGGTTCGATTGGTTGGTTATTCTTTTTTTATATTGTTCATTCATTGGTTATTTCCAATGATTGAACAAAAATTAGATCATTTCATGATCATCAAACAATCAATCATTAAGAAGATCATCCTCCTTCTCATCGAACCAGTTATAGAAATGATTCAATAATTAAAAAAAAATCATTCGAATTTTTATCTTAGTTTAATATCTCTTCTTATTTAAAGTTTATTAATATCATCATTGTCTCTTTCTTTTACTTTGATGTGTTAGGCGTGTTTGACTCAAATTGTTGGCTCCTTGTTCCTCCAACAGACGAGAACAACAGCTCCCAAGAGAAAGATTTTGAAATTAATTTTAACCATTTCACCTGTTTGATGTCTCGACAGTGTTTTTATCAGTTTGAATGAGAATTGCCATCTCAATAGCAATAGAGAGAGAGAGAGAGAGAAAGTTGTCTATCTGTTTGTTTTAAACATTTGAACAAAAACTAGATTCTAATTAACGAAATTGTCCAAGCACAACCTAATCCCATTGTTTTTTTTTTCTCTTCATGTTCTCGAATTTCTAATTAAATATTTCAGATTGTTGCCAAGTCTAGTTGTGTGTTTGTATCATGCCTGATACGCCATAAACGTTCATAAACATTGCAGAAAACGAAATTAATCTTGAAATTTTTTTTGTATCATTTTATACAGATGTTTCTTCGATCACCACTAAGATGGAACACTCTTCGTGTGATGATTTTGATCTCCATAGTATGGGTCATATTTGGTATGTGCATTCTGGTCTATTATTTGGACACCACCGGTATTACCAACAACAACAACAATGCCAACATTTTTGACAAAGATAGTTTCGATTCTGGTAATCTGTTTGCTAAATTAGCTAACTTGACTAATTTAATTTTTTTTTTTTCATTTAGCACCTCGGGCAGATAATTTAATAGATAGTGATTTTATTGATTCTCATAATGCTCTTGATGAATGGCCACATTTAAGGTTGCCACCATATCAAGAGACCCAATTACAAAAATGGTCTCCTCCTGGTAAGAACAATCTCATAACAATCTCAAAACATTATTTAACTCTATTTTTTATCAACTTACTAAGTTTTTGAAACAAATCCTTCGTCTTGGCCTGGCGAAAATGGACGAGGCGTCGATACTCCAAAAGATCAAGAAGATTTGAAAAATGAAAAATTCAAATTGAATCAATTTAATATATTGGCCAGTGATAAAATCGCCCTCAACCGTTCCATCAGCGATGTTCGTCTTGATGGGTAAGTCAAGTGAAAAAGTTTACTGTTGTTTAATGTTTTTTTTCAATGGAAATTTTTCGCTCAATCAAGCTGTCGACGTAAGAGATATCCTAAATATTTGCCAACAACCTCGATAGTTATTGTTTTCCATAATGAAGCATGGTCGACATTGTTACGCACTGGTACCAAATAAATTTTTCTTGATAATTTGAATAAATTATATTTCATTTTCTAGTACACAGTATTATTCGCACATCACCAAGAAATTTGCTCAAAGAGATTATATTGGTCGATGACGCCAGCGAAAGAGGTCACAAATCAATCTATTTTAATTTTATTTGGTTTATTCATATATTTTTCTTCAAGTAGAATATCTTGGGAAAAAACTGGAACAGTATGCGGCGTCTCTGTCGGTGCCAGTCAAGGTTCTACGAACTGGCAAACGATCCGGTTTGATTCGAGCTCGTCTCATCGGAGCCGATGAAGCTCGTGGTGAAATTATCACATTTCTTGATGCTCACTGTGAATGTACTAAAGGATGGTTGGAGCCGTTGTTGGCTCGTCTAGTTGAAGATAGGTCAGACGATTTTTTTCTTAATTGATAAAAATATGCTGATTTGTTCCCAACATGCAGAACACGAGTCGTTTGTCCAATCATTGATGTTATCAGTGATGAAAATTTTGAATACATTTCTGCTTCGGATAAGACATGGGGTGGTTTCAATTGGAAACTGAATTTCAGATGGTATCACGTTCCTAAGCGAGAGTTCGAACGCCGGAACAACGATCGAACAATTCCCGTCAGGTATTAACCTGTTCTCTCTCCATAAAATTATTCAATCTATTTTTTTAGAACGCCAACAATGGCTGGTGGATTGTTTTCGATTGATCGAGATTATTTTAATAAACTTGGCCGTTACGATGAGGGCATGGACATTTGGGGTGGGGAGAATCTCGAAATGAGCTTTCGTATTTGGATGTGCGGTGGAACGTTGGAAATTGTTACCTGCTCTCATGTTGGTCATGTTTTCCGTAAATCGACACCGTACACATTTCCTGGTGGCACGAGCAACATCGTCAACCACAATAATGCTCGTTTGGCTGAAGTTTGGATGGACGATTGGAAGGATTTTTTCTTTGCTATCAATCCGGCTGCCAAAAGCATTGGTATGGGTGATACTACAAAACGGAAACAATTGAGGAAAGATTTACAATGTCGAGGTTTGTTAGAAATCAATTTTATCTATTTAATGAATATGTTGAAACAGATTTTCGATGGTATCTGGAGAACATTTATCCTGAGAGTCAGATGCCACTCAACTACTATTCGTTGGGAGAGATTCGAAATCTTGATAATAATAAATGCCTAGATACATATGGTCGGAAGAGTGGGGAGAACATTGCCGTCTCGCCTTGTCATGGTCTTGGTGGTAATCAAGTTTTTGCCTACACTCATCGCGAGCAAATAATGTCCGATGATAATTGTATGGATGCTTCGAGTGGTAACTCTCCCGTCAAGCTGATACGTTGCCATGGAATGGGTGGCAATCAAGCCTGGCTCTACAATAATTCAACCAAACAAATCATTCACAAAAAAACTAGGCTTTGCTTAGAGCGGGACGATCCGAATGGTGAGCCAACAAAACCATTGCTTCGACGTTGTAAACCAAAAAAAACGGGACAAATGTGGAAATTTGTCAGTAATTTTCAATGGCAAAGCAAAACACATTCAAAATCACCTCATCAGGATGATAAAAAAGCAGATGAAGAAGCAAAAAACAAAATTGAAGATCATCAATCGAAGACTGAAGAATGATCTTCGATCGTCATTTAAGCCACAAACCGCTCTCTACACACAACATTCAACCAAACAAACATACCTACATACCACACTTCCGAAAACTGATTCTGGTCTTTTTATAACTGGTCGTTTATTTTTTCCTTCCTCTAAATTCTATACAACTTGTAATAATTGCAACTGTGCATCGTAACAATTTTTCTTTTTTAAACAGGTCTCAGGTGCTACGCAGCCTGTCTCTAGACCTGATGATATTTATTTTTGATGATACTTTTTCATTTCGTTTGTAAATAGTGTTTTTTTTCTTTTTATCAAATTGAACTTGATGATTTTATTTGATGATTAATTGATGAATTCGGCTTTTGTAAATATTTCTCAACAAAAAGAATTGTTTTTTTTTTTTGAAAAAAAAAAATAGGTGAAACACACCAAACAAACAGTGCACAGACACACACACACAATAACCTTATTAGTCATTTGATTTGTTGATCATGAGTTGAAATGCATGAATTGTAATTGTAAAAAAAATGACATCAATCTGATGATCAATCTTTCTTTCTCTTCAAGATGATGATGATTAAAATGTGTGCCTTCATAAGAATAATAGAAAAATCTAAATTATGTTAATGGGACGTCTTGTTTGGCCAGCTCCAGTAGCATGGGATCATCGAAAAATTTATTAATGCTCACGTCTTCACTCAAACCTTTACGTCGTCTGGTTTTGATCATGAACTCTCTGGCTAGATGTGGTGCCGGTTGTGGTTCCAGTGGTTTGATGACAATCGATTTGTCCAATGGATCGCCAGGTACGATTTGCCAATGATGAAACACTGACAGGCACATAGCCTGGCCTTGAGTATGTGTTCGAAGATCTGTTTCAAAACCAAAAGAATCGATTGCTGGTATGAAAGCTTTGACAGTGTACAGTGGTGATCCTGGAACAGGAATGTCTTGTGTGATATGACCACGACGTTTGGCGAGGACAGTGTAAACGGCTGGAACACAATCAGCTGGAGCTAAAACTTCTACAAAATAATAGGGTTCCATCAAACGAGGTGTAGCCATTAGAAAAGCTGAATAGGCAACACGACGAGCTGTTGGAATAACTTGCCCACCACCGCGAGCAGATGCTTCTTGATTAATGACCGCATCCAGAATTTTAAACTTTACGTTACGAATTGGCTCTTCACACAATGGACCTTCACGTGTTGCCCATTGAAAGCCTTGAACCACTGAATCACGTACAGTAGTCAAAAGGGTTTTGTTGACTTCAGAAGGCAACGTATCGTCTACTAAAATGTTTGGGCCCGACTGGTTAGGTCCAAAAGCCCAAATAGAACGTGCAGCCAAAATATCCCAATCATATTTAGTTTGAAAAAATTCAGATAATTTTTTACGATTCCAATTAATTTGCACAACATCGTTTTCAATGTCTTCAGCCAAGCCTTTCTCCAATGGTTCAGCAATCATAGTGATTTTGTTTCTATCAAGGAAAGAGATTTTGTCAAATTTGTTCAGTGAATTTTCTAATTTTACTTTTTGTTAGCAGTCTCTGCAAAACATTTTATCTGTGATGTTTCGACAACTGTCTCGCAGAACGATACAACAGGATCAGCGACTTTGATATCTTTGAAAAAAAAAACAAAATGAATTTAAAAGGATACTATTACAAATTAGTGAAATACCAATTTCCGAATACATCTTTCTCAAATCGTGCATCACAGAATCGAGGTACAACTCGCCAGTGCCCAATATAACATGTTCACCACTTTCCTCAACCCGAGTATTCAACAACGGATACGATTTGTTACACTTTCTTAATCCTTCCAACATTTTAGGCAACTCTGATGGATTGACTGGTTCAACGGCAATTTTGATCACCGATTGAGTGTTGAATTTCAACGGATTAAAAATAAACAATTCATTCTCGTAACGAGCATCGACAATGGTTGAAGTTTTGGATATTGGTTGATCGATGTCTTCAATCAAAACCCAATTACCAGCTGGTACTCGGTTAACTTCAATTTTATATCGACCTTCAAAAATGAAAAGCTTTCCGACTGACATCACTCGCGAATCTTCCTCATCCAACGATGAATAGTTTTCACCTAAAATAGTGACAGTTTGCTTTGCTTCTAAAGTTCCACTGACAACTAAGCCAAAAACACTAAACGTTGTAGCATCATGTGAAGAATATTGTTTAGTAGTGTGAACGACTAACAGTCCTTTAGAATCACACTCTATAATCGATTGTGTAAGAAGTGAATCAGGCGGTCCACGCCATATCTGATTGATTTTATTGATAGCATTTTTCTGTGGCGATGGTACAATGTCAACACAGACATCCACTAAACAATTGAGATCTCCAAAGAATCGAGAACACACGAGCTTCAGTAGTGATCGAATGTTTAGCTTCAACTCTTTCTTGGTGATTTGAATACCCAGTTCATCAAGAACTGATGGTAAAGTATCATCGGCATCTCCGACAACTTGTGCCACAATTTTATACAACGGTTCTAAAATGAATTCAATGAATGTTCTTTGTGTTTGGCTGGTAGGTGGTTTTCGAACAAATTTGCGACTAGAAGAAATTTGAAATTAAATTTAAAACTTTCATAGCTAAAATTACTTGGAAGCATTAAAATAAATGTCTCCCCAAAGGCGTTTGGAAAATTCAACCGAATCGAAACCTTTTCCATAATACGAAGTATAAATCTGAGCGAAAGATTTCAATGTAAAATAAATGCTATACTGGGAGCTGGCAAAAATGACATTATTCAGCAATGGTGATATTAATTGAACTTTAGACGAATGGCTATGCGTTCTGATGAAAAGAAGAAAAAACTTGAAAAACTCAATACAATAATCTTTCAGTCTTACTTGATGATACCGTTTATTTCATCGAGAGTGTGTCTAATTTTGTAATAAGCATCTAATGGTGGAAGTTTCAATTCCAAAATCAAACGATCAATTTTGTTGATGCAAACCGCTATCGAAAGATCTTCTTGCAATGCATGTTTCAACAAACGTTCAGTGTTGAGCATCACGCCTTCCGCAGCATCGACAAAAATTATGGCCCCGTCGCACAAACGAATTGCTGCTGTCACTTCATCAGAAAAATTCACATGACCAGGAGTATCAAAAATGTTCATTAAATATGATTTAGACTTTAAATCTTGCATTACTACAGTGACAGGTATGGATTTAATACTAATACCACGTTCTTGTTCCGTCACTAGAATATCGGTGTATCGAAACTATTCAAAACAAGTGAATTAGAAAAAAATTCAAATTTTTTGAATTTGTAAACTAACTGGTTTGTCATCAGTTCGGCGTATTTCTGGATGGGTTTGCTCGATGATACAATCAACAAACGACGTTTTTCCGTGATGAAGATGCCCAATCAAAGCAATATTTCGAATCAATTCAGGAACGTCCATCAAATCGGTCATAAACCTATTGAAGATTTTGATTATAAGATATTTTATCAAAAAAAAAAAAAAATTACTCAAGACTATAGCTTGTCATGGGAAGATCTCTGACTTGATGACTAAATTTTTTTTGTTTAACTGGATCGATAATCGGTTTGGTCAGTGGTTGAGTATCCTCTTCTTGAACAATATTTTCGACATCTTCCCCATAAATTTCCAAAGCTGTGGGATAATACTTTTTCTCATCAGGTAACACAACTTGCATATCGTTTCCATCGTTCTTGTCGATGACCATCAACTCCTGCCAAAAAAAAAAAGAAAAAGAAATTTATTGAAAACGATTTTTTAAATTCTCAAACATTATTCTGTTGCCGGTCATCATCGATGTCACCATTCTCGTCATCATCCTCGTCAGCATTGTCGTTAATATTGAACAATTCATTTGCCGCTGTCTCGTCATCTTCGTCATCGGACTCCAATTCGGGTCCAATGTAGTTTCCAAATTCATCATATAAATCACCATCCATTTTTATTTCTTTTGGGGGGGAATCTTTATAAGTTCAGTGAAGAAAAACACAATACAAATAAGAACACATGTCAAGCTACAACAAAAAATTGAAGGTAAGCATCGATAGTTTCGTGTTTCACTTTTGAAACTTAAATTTTTTTTTATTCATTTTTTTAAAATTTCAAATTAATTAAAAATATATCAAAGTTTAAAATTATAAAAATAATAGAGAAAAATCAATTATCATCTTGGATACAATTTCGGGCCGAGAAAGAACGAGGAAAAATTTCAATACAATTCAACCTAAACCATGATCGTCGAAAAATCCTTGTGGTGTTTCTTCCTGTTATTTTTTCATGATAAAACAAAAAAGTTAAAAGTCAATTCAGTTTAAAAAAATTTCAAGAAAAACATGTGCAAACAAGATTTATTTTTGATGGATTGCGGTGCAGTGCAAACATTTAAATAATTTTTTTTCAAGGCAAACATAGAAAAAAAAAACAACAAAAAATTCAAAATTTGAAGCTCTAGATTGGACCAAGACCTAAATGAAGCCCAAATCACTAAAAGCGAGATCGACACATTCATCTTTTTTTTCAACAAAAAAAACAGAAAAAAACATTTACAAACATTTAAAAGCATTTTTAATTTATAGGCGTAGTTAGGAAAGTTATTAAATGTTAAAGACAAACACAAAACAAATGAAAAAAATAAAAAACTTACCTCTTGAGCCAGGTCTTGGGCCGAGATTGCTTTAAGTACATTTTTCTTGCTGGTTTCTTGAATAAAACCACCGACCAACAATTCGTCCAAAATGAAATATGCTTTCTCGAAATTGAAAATTATATCAAGCTCGCAAACGCTTCCAAAGTATTTGTCCAACAATTCGACGTACCGATGAATCAACTCTAAACACAGCAATTCATTGTCTGATTGTTCGATGGCGCATAAAAAATAAAGACTAGCATATCTATTTCAAATTATAATCACCAAAACAATAATCGCTTGCAATCAAGATTATTTATAAAAAACCTCTTATAAACGATCTTCAAATCTTGCCATTCAACAAATGAACAGTGTTTTGGTTTACGAGCCAAAATCAAATTCACCAAATCTCTGGTGATTTTTTTTTTGGTCTTATCAGGATGAGCGACATACCACTTCTGTAGACGAAGTTTCCCTTGTCGACTGAACAACAACATAAAATGCATCATCTAAGAAATGGGTTTTTTTCAAGTGAAACAATTCTTTAGTTTTTCTAAAACTTACCTTGATTGGAGAAAAATTTTGACAAGAAAAAATTTCAAGAATAAAAAAAGTAAACGTTTACTTTTTGGGTAAAAAAACTCATAATTACACTCAATCAGGTATCCATTAGGTCTAAATAGAAAATTCCATGCCGAGCTTCTTCGAGGAATTTAATTCTTTCTGAAACTTTCAAGAAACTCATCAAACTTTGTTGTTTCTTCAAATTTTTTTTTTCAAAAATTTTCAATGGTTGAAATAAAAAACTGTGATAACATTTATACTAGTTGCTCATGTAACTCGTATCATCATTGTCTGGATGTCAGAAATAATTTAATAGCATTTGGTTCTTGCAATTTCGTAGCCATCTATAATTTAGAGGTAAATTTTTCCAGAAAAAAAAATTTAGAATAACCGTTTTCTCCTAGAAAAGAAAAATTACATCTACTTTGAAACATCATACCGAACAGATCAATTCGGTTAGATGGATTTCAGGCAATGATGTTTTAACAGATGATATGTTGATTTCATCATCGGTTGATCGTTCTAATATTGTTTGGATGAAAAGTTTCAACAATGAAATTGATGATGATAGCTACAAAATTAAATATATTCTTGATGGTCATCAAGATTCAATCATTGTTGCTGATTCAAGGTTCATACAATCGAATGATGGCAATGTTCTTTTATCTGGTTCGACATCGAATGATAAAACATTGCGTTTGTGGCTTGATAATCAGCCTTTGTTGACCAAAAATTTCAATTGTTTCTTGTTTGATTTGAAAATTTTAAACAACATCTTGATTCCGGGAATCGTTCTTTTTACTGCTGGCTCGAACGAAACTGTTCTCATCGAACGTCTCAGCATTGATGAAAAAAAATTGGAGCCATTGATTTCGTTGAAAGGTCATAATGATTGGATCAAGTCGATTGATGTCTTTCCATATCAAGATAAGTTGATGCTGGCGTCGGCATCACAAGATTTTTTTGTCAGAGTTTATCAAATCAACAAGTCTGATTTGCCTACTGGCGTTAATCATCAATCAATCCCGTTGATTAGTAATGCTGGTGATGAAGAAAATGTTTCAGCTTGCCTGGAAACTGTTCTGGCCGGACACGAGGGTTGGGTAACAGGAGTTGAATGGGTTCTCTTAAATGATCAGCTCAGTTTAATGACATGTTCCATGGATAAAACGTTAGTGGTTTGGCAAGCGACAGAAGAAAGTGTTTGGAACGATCAAATACGTTTTGGTGAAGTAGGAGGCGATGCGATAGGTTTTTTAGGATGCCGATTTATTTCTGAACTTAAAATTATTGTAGCACATTCTTTCAATGGGGCTATACATTTGTGGCAACAAACAAGTGATCAACAATTAGAGCAATGGACCGTTTTGTCTTCGTTGACTGGTCATTTTCGAGATGTCACTGATTTGACTTGGGAACCATGCGGACAATATTTTTTAACTACATCAACTGATCAAACTACAAGACTTCATTCTTGGTGGCCAGGCGAATCCAATGAAGAATCGAAAATAATTTCTTGGCACGAAATTGCTCGCCCTCAGATTCACGGCTACGACCTGAAATGTTTGGCAATGGTCAATCGATGGCAATTTGTTTCGGGTGCCGATGAAAAAATTATTCGAATTTTCGATGCAACAAAATTTTTTTTCGAAACCCTCCGTTCAATCAATGCTGTTGAAATTGATTTTGATGCAGTAAATGAAAAAAATCTAGCCGAATGTGCCATTCTTCCTCCACTTGGTCTCTCGAATTCAGCCTTTTATTCTGAGTCATCTCAAGTCGACAATGATGGTTCAAAAAAACCAAAACCATTTGATTGCCCACCGACTGAAGAAAAACTATTGCAACAGACGTTTTGGTGTGAGTCAAAAAAACTTTACGGTCATGGTTATGAGATATTTCAATTGGCCGTCAGCCATAATTCTAAAATTCTAGCTTCAGCATGTAAAGCGGCGAATATCAATCATGCATCAATCATCATTTGGAATTTAAGAAATTTTGAACAATTAGCGAAATTGGTATCGCATAATTTGACTGTCACTCGGTTAAGATTTTCACATAACGATCGTTATTTATTGAGTGTTTCTCGTGATCGAACTTGGGCTCTATTCGACATGACCAATTTGACCAACGAGTTTCCCCGTCTCGCCTACTCTGATAAACGATCCGGTATTCACACTCGAATCATTTGGGATTGTGCCTGGACAAATGATTCAAAATGTTTCGTTACGGCTTCTCGTGATAAAACAGTCGTAGCGTGGTACATTCAGGAAAAAAAATCGGAAAGTTTTCAAGTCAAATCAGGACCATTGCTAAAATTTGACCAAGCAATCACTTCGGTTGATATCCTCAATCAATCATCTAACAATATTCATCTTGTTTGTTTGGCCTTGGAGAATGGCCATCTTTATTTGTACACTCTATCGACTACTGAAAATCAATGGAAAAAAATCTATTCGTTCGATAATTTCTGGTAAATTGAGAAAATTTTTTTCTAAATTTTAACAATTTCTCTTTTCAGCCATAGTCTGACAATAAATTCTGTCAGATTTTCACCCTTCATTCATCATCAGGATGATGAAGAGTTTGTTCATTTGGCCACTTGTAGTTCTGATAGATCAGTAAAACTGTTTAAACTGTCTCTTTAACCCAAAACGATTTGATGGGTTTTTTTTTTCTTTATAGAAAATCTAAAAAATATTTTAAAAACTTTCTATTTAAACCTGAGAAACTTTTGTGGAGTTGTCTATTTAAACTGAGTTGTTTTGTATTTGTCGCATGTTGTTTGTTAGTCTGCCACTACTGCTGCTCTTCAATCGCCCTTCGAAATTTACATTGAGCTGAAAGGAAAAAGATATTGTTTCATTTTTTTTAAGTGAAAAAAACCACGTCTCAAAGATGCGAGTCTCGCCACG
Organism: Octodonta nipae; assembly: GCA_034190945.1. Taxonomy (NCBI): domain Eukaryota; kingdom Metazoa; phylum Arthropoda; class Insecta; order Coleoptera; family Chrysomelidae; genus Octodonta; species Octodonta nipae. The sequence continues at coordinate 24,689 of JAVLUE010000220.1, read as the reverse complement.
TTTGTTGATTCGCTTCGAAGCTCCCAAACAAGGACGACCAATGGCATGGCCCTACACTTATGCCTCACGTTGGTCTCAATTCAATTTTGCTTATCATTGGAAAATGGCTTGGCCTATGCGTTATCTATTTTACTCATGGATCATCATGATACCAGTTATTTGGAAAATTGATAGAATGGTCAACTCTCCGGCAGCAAAATTGGCCTACAAAAAATCCAAAGAATTGGAACATAAAAAGGAACACGAGGCTCATCGTTGGCACGATATTTCTGGACGTTTAGCCAATCGATAAATGAAATTAGATTCAATATATTTTTCCAATTAGTTGAATTCATTGATTGGTTTATTGAAAAACTGAGTTTTAATTAAAAAAGTAAAAAAAAATTTTTAATTTGATTAATGCATCGGCCTTCGACGTTTCCACAGACTACTGTTTGAATGTACAGCGTCAAAATCCGCCGAAAACGGATTCACCGGTTTTGGTATCTTGAACTCAATCATTTTTTGTTTGGCATGCGTGCAAAGAGTTCGATTTCTCGACCGACGAATCGGTTTTATGGTATCAGCGTTTGATGAAGAAATGGAACAATCATAAAAATCACTCTGTTCATCATCTCCATCAAAATTGCATTCAGCTGATCGTCGTTGATCATCATCATCGTCGTCATCGGACAAATCGCTAGATGAACAAAAATCAATTTCCATCAGAAAGTGATCATTTTTATTCGATGATGTTGTCGTTTTCGATGATATATTATTGCCATTAATGCTGTTGTTGTTTTGAATACTTCCATTGCTCTCTGAACAAGAATTTCGTTTACGCTTAATCAACAACTTGCTGGTCTGATCTGATTTTCCATGATTTTGATGATGATTTCTCCAAGAGCAAGTTTTGGCTTGTTGTTGTTTCTGCGAAATGCGAATATATTTTGGTACGTGATGAATACGCTTTTCAATCACATCATCTTTATCATCACTCTCCGAATCACTCAATATCAATAATTTGGAACGGTTTATTATCGAAGCACTTCTATTGACAGTTTTCAGTTTACTTAAATTATTCTTCAAAAAAAAAAAAAATGTGGTCAAGTTCCAAAAAAAACACAACATACCTTGATTATGGTTCTTGGTTCTTCATCACAATCTATCGTTGTACCACTGAGTTCATCAACTAAATCATCCATTTCTCAATAATACTAATCGGTTTTTTGGCTTTATTCTGAAACAAATAGAACTCAATAACCTGACAATGTAATTATTGAGAGTGGTTTATTAAATTCAACATAGGATTCATTTATTATGAAATCTTAAAAGATAAACAAAAGTTGACATATAAACAAAAACAGAAACAAATGTCGGAACTCGAATCTGCGCGTGCGCATAAATTTTTTTTTTTTTTTGTTCTAAATTTCATAATTTTTTTGTTCTATTCTTTAGATTTTCAATACTCTCAGATTTGTTCGAAAACTCAAATATCGAAATTGATATGTTAAAATTTATTGGATGCAATTCAGTTTAATCGTCAATACCCAGTCAAACATAAGTTATCTCGTTTTCTTCGAAATCGAATTTTGTCTTGACAAGATAAGTGGTCAAATTTCCTTTACCTTTCACTGGTATCGAGCCCCGTTGCTCCAACGAAAACTCCTTGGTGTAAGAAGTTTGACGGATGATTTCGGCTGTTTCGGAGGTGATCTGAATACGACCGATGACACCAGTACTTTCCATTCGACTGGCCACGTTCACTGTGTCTCCCTAAAAATCGCCCCCCATACACAAATTATTGTTTATTGGTTATTCAAAGAAGTTTTTTTCTAATTTTACCCAAATATCGTATTGTGGTTTATTTGCTCCGACAATGCCTGCTATTACTGGTCCCACGGCGATTCCGATTCTAAGCTTAAAATCTTGTAATGCATCTTTGTTGATGGTTTTCAATGTTTCCATCAAAGCCATCGAAAAACAAATCAAATCGAAGACGTTTTTCTCCTCATTTTCAGCAGTGCTTGAATCATCGCTCTAAAATTTTCGAATTTAGTTTAAGAATGATGAATTTTATAATAGTTTACTTCATTTGATTTTCGGCCTGGTTGAAGACCAGCTGCTGCCATGTATGTACTTCCAATCGTTTTAATTTTTTCAATTCTTCTAAAACTATCATCAAACAAAAGCTTTGGGATAAAAGAAGATAGATTTCATTAATAGTGTGTCAATCATTCAAAACTTTTACTGTTGAATACTTGATCAAAATCACAGATAATCTCGTTTAGCAATTGAAGGCATTGGCGACCGTTATCGTTGAGTGGATTTTCCGAATAAAACTCGGAATAGTTCGGTATCGATGCGAACATCACACAACAAGACTGATACGATTCTGAATACAATTGATCGGTGAATGCCATACTATTGCTTAAGTATTTTTGTGCCACATAGGTTGGTAGAATGTTTTTCATTAAGATATCATTAATTTCGCCCATCACTTTAGCTTCATGTTTCTCTTGTTCCAATCTTTTCGAAAGTTTAAAATCTAAGCGAAAAATGTATTCGATTCTTCGGTCTATTATCATCAATACAACATTGACTATCAGTATATAATACAAATTTTTCCAAATCATCATTGATTGTTCATTTGATATTGATGATGTATTCAATTGATACAGTGAATGTTCGCTCCAAACAATCACTGTTGAACTTATCATTCCAAATAAACGAATCAAAAATTTCAACCAAAGATTGACTCTTATGAAGATGCTGACACCAACCATCACCATAATCAAGCACGTTGTTTTGAGCTATTTGATGTCAGAAAAATCTTAATTTCAAATTGGTTAGAAAAAAAATTCTTACCCAAATAAATTGGCCAAAAACCTTGCCAAAGGTAAAATTGGGTTCGATCACAATCAAGTCGTTCTGAACGATGATCATCAACAAAACATTTATAAAAAACCAGATAATGTTTCTTTTGAAAAAGGTGAGCTTCAATAATATAAAATTCATCAGTTAATACACAGAATTTTTTTTCATAAATAATTTCAGAAACTGACCTTTGGCCAAAAACGATAACTGTACCAAATACTGATGATAATCAAAATTATTGATATCAATTGAATGACTAAATCAAAACTATTCCAAACAATCGGTTTGGTTGAGTTGATGATTAATTTTATCAAACAGATCATCAAACAAAGAAACAATGAAACAAACAAGTGAATCAGAAAAAAATCATCAAACTTGGTTAGAAATTCAATTTCTTGATTCCAATCTTTATCATCTTGTTTGAAATCTTGATTGTTTTTTAATGTTGTTGCTGTTTCTTCCTGTGAGAAAAAAGTATTTCTATTATGTTCGAAACTATCTCGTTGATTGTTGAATGTCATAGTCATCGGATTGATACCGTAGAATGTTTTGAAGTTACTTTTGAAACTCAATGGCATTCGTTCGATTTCATTTTCGATAAATGTGTTGACTTTTCGTTTCAAAATCAAATAGTTTTCCAATGAGTTTGGTTCTTGAATGGAGTTGGTATTCTGTGATCGTATGGTCGAAAACGATGAACGTCGCTTGCATTAAAAAAAACAGAAAAAAATTGACTAGAAAATAGACTTTTTTTGAGAAAGATTTTCTACCCTAAGTCGACGAATGTTGGCTCTGAAACGAGCTGCTCGTTCATCATCATTATCATCAAAATCTTTTGAGATGTTGAAATTTTTTCCGGGTAAATTCTCGAATTGTTGGAACGAGACCGACGAAGACTGTTGCTTGTTTTCTTGGTAAGTTTGATTGATTTTTTTTGTTATCAAATAACCAATTTTTTCATTTGTTTTTCTTTCTTGAAAAATTTTTTTAATGAAGATTTAAACAAGGCAACGCCTCAATTCACCTTCTATTTTGAGCGAGTCTTTCTCTTTCAAATCCAACAAATCGAAAGTCTCTTTAGTGATGTGAACGTGGCCTGGTACTCCATCATGTTCCATCGAGGACGCCAAAATACTGTCTTCGGACCAGATATCGAATTGCCATTTCTGAACACCAATGATGCCAGATAAGACCATTCCTGAGTGGATTCCGATTCGCATATCGATGTTGACATTTTTTGTTTTTCTTACAGATCTGAAAAAACATTGATCGAGAATGAAACAAATCTTATCATTTAATACTTTATGATCTCGATCATATCAAGTCCCATTTGAACGCAATTGGAAGCATGGTTTTCATCATAAAGTGGTAATCCTGAAACACAATAGTAACAATCACCAAGCAGTTTGATTCTAAGGCATCGGTTTTTATCCGCTGATTCATCAAACCGACCAAACATATCGTTCAATGTTTCAACCAACTCGTTTGGCTCCAATTTCATTGTCAGCAACATCGAATTGACAATGTCGGCATATAATATAGAAACGTTGTCATATTTTTTGACGTACAACTTTTTGAAAGGCCTGTGGAGAATCGTTTCATGGCGATCAATTTGTTGAATCATTTTTTTCAAATCTTTTCGAACGTCTTCTATCAAATGACGCGGAAAGCACGAGTTCAACAACTGTTCTTGGTGCTTTTGTTTCTGATAAATGTTGAACTTCAATTCTATATAGTTGTAATGATTGAGAAATGCTCGACGAACCAGAATCTCCAACGAGCAACTAATAAAAAGACCAAAAACCACGACATAAATATACGATAGTAATTCGGCTCCGATCAATCGTAGAATCAAAGATGCGTCAGCTTCTGGATCAGTGAATTGTTTGAAAAGGCTAAGACTCATTTCAAGAATAATGATCATCAATGAAGAAATGATGGACCAAGTTTTTGAAACAAAAGGTAAAAATATATGATTGACAATAATTAAGTAAATGACTGGATGGTATCGTTGCAGTTGGTGTTGTTGCGATGTTTTTGAGAAATGTTGAAGCTCAACAATCTCGCCGCTGTATTCGAAAAACAGCATTGTCAGTATGGTGGTGAACGAAACCATGGCTCGGCTCACTTCGGGCCTCAACAAATGTTCATCAACTGAAATGCTGGCCAAAAACATGACAAACACAATCAAAGCCGTACAACTTAACAATGTGCTTCCTGGTTGTTTCAAATCGATCTGGTTTGTTTTTTTTTTCCAAAAAGATTATGGTGATTTAGCAATTTTTTTTCAATCAATTAATTACTTTACTTTTTGCCATAAGTTTATTGCGATGACAATCAAACACAATACAATGTTCACTAACAACGAGGAGATGAAGAAATTATGTTGCAATCGAATCAAATATTTTGGAAATAATCCATTGATCTCATGGTTCACCAAACCACCAGTATTCGAATTGGAATGGAAAAACTCTTTGACAAAAACGTTTCCATGTCCAGGGACGTTTTGTAAAATTGAGATTTTCAAAACTTGGAAACGAGCTACGACGAAATTTATCCCGAAATTGTTTCGTTAAAATTTCGGCCGTGTTCGATAATCGAGGTATGGTGTTGCTCATTTTTTTTTTTTCAATCACTAACACAGTTTTCATCACAATTTATGATACCTATGATTTTACTTTTTTTCCTTAAAACTGAATATACCTTTATGCAATCTTATTTAATCATCTACTGATGATAAGGATGGCGAAGATAAAAATCAAATAATAACCTTGTTTTAGTTGATTGCTTGGCTTGTAATTTGTTATCTAACAATTAAAACAAGACAACTTCAATTGGATGATAATAACCAGTAGCATCAAAAATTCATCACCACATTATCAAAAGTAAGTGTTTCTAAAAATAAACTATCTAAAAATCACTGTTGTTCTCCTGTTTTAATGCATGTTTAGAATTTTTTGGAGCAACAAAAAAAAAAACAATCGCGCCTAATCGTGGATTTGAAAATTCAAAATTGACCCCCCCTTGGAACTATTTCGATATAGCTCGAGATGGAAAGCTGTTTCAGATGTGTTTGCTAGAGGTCGTTCATTTCCGAGTAGTGGTTCTTCCAAAAAAATTTTGAAACATCATCCAAAATTTTGATTCAATTAATTTGAAATAACTCGGGCTCTCATATTATGTCTCACACTGAAACACCGTACAACCAGCACAGATATTACCGACACTCCACAACACTTGTATGAAGAAGAGAGTTGTCTGGTTGAAGAATGGATTCGTTAAGAAAAAACTCTCTTTCTATATATGGAAACCCGAGAATATTATATTTTTCGCCATTCTCATCATCACATGAAAATTACGCTCACACCAACCAGCGTTTATTATCGATTCAAATGAGACAGGGAGAATTTTTCCACTTCTTCTCTCTCTCTCTTTGGTCTCTCTGGTCTCTGTCTTCTGATTGTTCTGGTGTCTCGCACACACACACACACACACACAGACATAGAGTTTCCCATTCTATACCACTTTCAATGACTACCTATTTCAGTTTTTTTTTCTGAGAAAACTTTCAGTTTGTTGTTTGTCCTTGATAATATTCAATTGTTGGGTTGTTGTTGTTGCTGTCTTAACCCGATTTTAGATTCATTTTTTCTCTTAAAAAATAAACTGGTGATAGGGGATTCTTATCATTGATCACAATCATCATCGTCGTACATCGTAGAACCTCACCAACGGTCATCATGACTTTATGATGTTATGTGTGATTGGCAGCGAAAAGAAGACGAACTAATTTTCAAACAGAAGATATTTTTCAGAGGATTTTTTTATTATTTTTATTGTTCCATTGATTTGTTGAACCAACAGAATGTGTTTGTTTAAATCATCTGACAGATATTGAATCAGTAAGTCAATTTTAATGAAATTGTTTTCTTGACACTAAGTTTTCTTTTTTTTTTTTGAAAAGAATTTCAATAATTCTATTGTTGTTTGTTGATCAACATCGATGTCCAATTCACAATTATACACTGGTCATCATCATTTCTACCACCATCACCATCATCACCAACAGCAACAAGAACAGCAACAGCAGCCAAATAACAATCATGATCATTTCATGTCCGCCAATTATCATCATCAACAGTTGCAGCCGCCATCGTTGCCGTTACAATCGGCAGCGATTGCAGGCCAACACCATCATCAATATCATCATCAAACGGCGACAGCTACCGCCTCCTCGACATTATCCGGTTCATCATCGGGTTTTTCGACGGCAAACTTCTCTTCGATCGATTACAACAATCCGACAACGATAACCTCGAGCCAACAACAACAACAATCTCATCATCTATCATCATTGACATCATTTCAGTCTCATCATCAACAGCCTCAATCATCAACAACGAAACGATGCCGGTGTTCGAATCGATTGGTGACATTGATCATCATTACCATACTGCCCATAGCAATCACCTCGACGTTAATTTGTGTGTTCATGATGCAAAAAACTAATCTACACCAATATGCCATCTATTCGTTTGTAATATTCTGTGTGGCATTTGTTTTTCCGTTCGCATTGTTCTTCTTCACCGTCATTCTCAACAAGGTACAACACATCATCTCAAAAAATTTTAATAAAATCTTTTTTTAAAATAATTTTTTCCACTATTTCTAGATTTATAAATTTTATAAACGAGAAATTCGTTCGACACCTGCCAGCCATCATCTTCATTCGTTGATAGTGGAAAATTGTGATTCGGCCGATGTAGCTGCGGCTGCAGCCGCTGCCGCATCGAGCTACAGTATGATGATGAATCAAGGTGCCAACACCTCGGCCACTGCACTCTTGGCCACTAATTCTTTGGGCCAGGTGATTTTGGCCAGTAATGCTCATCATCATTTATCATCGCCATCACAAGATCATCACCATCATACTTCATCTCATCACCACCATCATCATCATCATCAACCAACCACACCGACGCAGCAACAGCATCGAGCGGCAACCAATTTGATTTGTTATAATCCTCGAAATGCTACGGTAGCTGCCAACACCGCGGCAGCATATCATCCATATTATTATCAGATAAACGAAGATGGAACTACGACAGTGATGGCAACTTTCCATCCTGACCAAACAATCATCATTGAAGATAGTCCACCCAGCTATGAGATGGCTTTGTTATGTCCCAGTGTGACACATTCCCAGTATCCGGGTCCCATTGTCAATTCCTCAATGCAAGTGATATTTCCACCACCAACGCAGCCTAGCAAACTTCAGCCACCATCGGGCAAAGAAAAGTCTTGTTCAGAAGTGCAGAAATCTCGAACTAATGATCATTCTGTTCAAGACGATCAAGAGATCAAAAACTTGATCGAAGAAAAAGACAAGGATAAAACGATGAATCGGCCTGGTTCAAATTTCTTGGCTGAAACAGCGGCCAACAATAAGAAATCGCCAGAAATCGATCTAAGCGAAGGTAGTGAAGGTCCCGGGGTCAGCTGTAGCAGCACAAGTAGTTTACCAAAAAAGTCCGATGCATCAACAACCATCGTTGTGGCGGATAGTTTTTCGGCCGCCACTTCGAACACAGTCAATCCAAATCAAATTGATCAGATTTGATCGATCGCTTTCTTCGAACAACAAAAGGACTAAAAACCAGAGGGTTTCTTCTAGGTCTTTCAAAAAAAACTGTATTATTTTTTTTAAAATTTTTTTTTGTAAATAAGCCAATTGAAAATCAATTGGAACCAGAGAAACAACAGCAGAAAAAAAAACACCAACCAAAAATCATTTCAAGACAACACAGAGAGAAAAAAAGTTTCTGAAATTGTGATAATAATTTCATTCATTGATCCATCATTTATCATTTGATCCACCATTGTCATTGATCCATTTGTCACATCAATTGATCCAATTCATGATTATTCTATTTATGAATTTTTTTGGATTTCTAGCAATTTTTGTTGTTGTTGTATCACACACTCTATCAACATAAATCAGCCTAACCAATCTAAACTAAGATTCTTCTTCATTAGAATGATTGCCGTATGACCGTAGAAAAAAAAAGAACTCTAGAAGAGAAAAATTTATTTTATTTTTATTTTTATTGTTCTGTTCTGTTGTTTCCTAAATTTTTCGAAACATTTCTTATAACATAGACAGCCAAACAAGAACTCATCATCATAACCACTAATAACACGATTCATTCATTCATTTCCCAGTCATTCTCTTATCATCCTCATCACACAACCAATCTTTTTTTCATCTTCATCAACTGGCACTGACACAACTGGGGACACATCCTATTAATGGAAACACACTCGGGATTCTATTTCCTTAGTTTCCATATCGATTTAGGTCAAATTCATTGGGAGATTTCCCATCAAAAACGATGTGTGAGCAATGTACCATAATAATAATAACAATAAACCCTAGTGTTGTCTTCTTAATTTATAACGCTCTCTCTCTCTCTTTCACACACTTATCGATTGTGGATCAATCTAATCGATTGATCGTGTAAAAAAATCGTTTTATTATTATTATCATCATGGTTAGCTTGTTGGAATAATTTGATAATAATAATAAACAAAATAGAATTATTATCATCTGATATTATTAGATAAGATCTAGTGTGATGTGTATACCTTCTATTGCTGTCCTCAAAATATGATTCATTCTGGTGTCAATTCGTTCTCAATCATTTTATGGTAATGAGTTTTGATCTTCTTCTATGTTGTTGTTTTAATCAAAAAAAAAAAAAAAAAAAACAACAACATTCAAGTTAAGCCAGCCAGCGAGCCAATCAACCACAAGAAATCGTTGGTGCTCTGGTTCAATAATTTATCGATACGTCAGTTTATTATCAATCGGATATCGAAGAATTAATTAATCAAACCAGGGTTAAAATGGTAACGCATGATGGAACCCTTGTTGAATCTTGGATGATTCTTATCACATAAAGTGAGTTTTTTTTTTTAATTTTATTATGAATAAGGCATGGAATCAATTTGTGTGTGTTTGTTGTGTGTGTGTGACACACAATCCTGGAACAAGAAAATTCAATTTTTCTTGTTCCAAACAGCGGGATCATCTCTCAACAACAAAATTGGCCTATGGATGTGTTCATGTATCCACCAATTTCATTATTCTAAAAAAAGAGAGAGAGACATACACATCTTGAAACAAAAACAACAACAGCGAAAAAAAATTGGGCCAAGGAATTTGGGTTCAGAACCAAATCTGCTCTCTTATCTGTCTCAATGTGTGAGTGTTTACCAATTGAGACAAACAAACGAAAAACGTCTTGGTCTTTCTCTCTCTGTTAATCTAGGATTCTGGGATCATTTTTCCATTTCAATTATTTCGATTTTCTTCCTTCGGTTCGTTCAATTTCGAAAATTAATTTTTTTGTTGTTGTTTTTTTCTGAAAAAAAAAAAATTCTATTTGGTTTGGTGTGTAAGCGTCTTGTCATTTGAATTTTTCTAGCAAGATCTTTTTTTCTGCTAGAGCTCTTTGCTTTTGAGAGAGAAAGTTTCTTCTTCTTCTTCAGACCAAACAATCTGAGAAGAATAATTTCAACAGAAAAAAAAAATGAAAATATTTTTTTAAACAATAAAATACTTTGAAACAGCGAGCCAGAAAGGAAGAGCCAAAAAATAAAGAAAGTTATTCTATACGGTTTCATTGAATCAGTGTGTGTGTGTGTGTGTGTCTGCATGTTCCCTGTTGATGGATTGATGCGCAGACATAATATTCGGGATTCTCCGGATAGCTGGGAACCAGCCTTGAATGAAAGAAAAATAAAAAATATGACCATTCACTTAGAGGAAAGTGGGATAAACTAAACAACACAATCTTCTTCGTCTACGCATGTTTGCCCATTCCAATGGTCTCAATTGGAATGGATCAAAAACAGATGAAGACCAAACACAAACCTTGAGAACCAGAGTGAGGCAGAGTACAAAATGAGAGAGAGAGAGTGAGTGAGTGATGAAAAATGAAGCTTGTTGGCTGAGATGTTCCTGTTCCAATAGGCTAGGATCATGATCATTGTTTCAGTTACCGACCGGCTTCTTAACCAGAAAAACAGCACTAAAGTATCAGTAACAAGAAAAGAAAAAAACCCAAATCGGGTTTTTTTTTTCTTGGAGTGGTGTTGCTGTTATTCTGGATCTTGATCAAGATTCTATTAGTAATTCACGTTGTTGTTGTTTTCAAGAACCATGTAACTGGAAAATTGTACGTTTTCTAATTGTGTTAAAATATCTTCTTCTTCTTGTTGTTGTTGCTGTTATCGTTTTCTCCTCGATAAATCGATTATTAATTTTTAAAAAAATAAATTTTTTCTTTTATTCGAATCAGAAACCAGAAAAACTATTCAAAATATTTTTGGGTTAAACTGGGGGAAAGGAATTCTTTGGTTCTTCTATTGGAAAAAAAAGTTCCCGTTCCAATTCAATCTCTGCCGGAAAACAACAAGGTTTGTTGTTCACTTTTCAATGAATCTCTCTCCTTTCTCTCAATGAGTTGATTGGGTGATTTCCGAACAAGTTTTTCAGTCTCAAATAATAAACGAATCCTAAATGTATTTTACTTTGGAAAGGGGGAGGGTAGTGATGCTGTTCCCGATAGCTCCCGGTTATTATTATTTTTCGATTTTAAAAAAAAAAAAACCAAAATGATTAAGCCAATCTAGAATGATAATTGAATACTATCAGGCTGATTATTTCGAATTTTTCTATAAGGAAACGCTAAGAACCCGAATTTGGGCAAATTTTAAAATAAAACTCAATAAAGCTATAGGATCCTATGTGTGTTTCTCTTAGCAATCCAAAGAAAAAAAAATCCAAAAGGATATTACATCTGAAATCTATATAAATTATTCTTATTGAATCGAGTAAAGCTGATCCAGAACAGAACAGGACAGAACAGAAAACTAATTCAATCTCTTTTTTCAATGTTTTTTTTTTTTGAGAAAAAATTTGAATTTTTTTTTAAATTCTAATTTCTAGAAACTGGAAAGTTTTTTTTTTCAAGGCCCAACTATCGTATATAGACAAACAGCATCTAGTTAACAACCAAACTAGATTGTACATGGGCTAAACATTGTTCCAGAGAAAAACAAAAAAAATTTCTATTTGAAACTCCTTTTTTTTTAGTGTGGAACACACATTTGTTTTTGACAGAAATCGTTTCTCTTATCAATTGTCCATTGGCGAGAGAAAGAGAATACAACATTTCAACAGCTCCTAGGGCCCAGAAAAAATTTATTGGCAAATGCCGATTAGAAGGCGCCTTTTTTTCCCATTAAACAGCAGTTGTCTTGTTTGTCGTTTTGAAAAAAAAAAACAACAAACAGCAGCTTTAGTTCCCCTAAAGGCTATCCAGGTTTTTATCAATACTTTAGGTTCTTTTTTAAGAATCTAAAGAATTCGATTATTGAAACTTCATTGATTTGTTTTTGTTGTTGTCTTTCTTCCTTTTTGAAACCTTGCCAAAACCTTAGTTGGTGTTGTATTGGAATTTGGTTCTCGCTTTTGGTTGAAGTCAAGAAAGAATGAATTCGAAAAAAGGTTCGATCGGTGATGGACGATTCTCGTTGCAAAGTGTAGAAGAGAAATCTGTGATTCACCAAGAATCATCATTTGATGATAATAATTGTTACCATCAAACACAAAGAAGAGAATCAAAATCAATGATCAATGATGAAAACTATGACAACAATGATGTCACCAACAGTGAGTCGGAAACTAGGAAACGGAAAATGTTTTTCTGCTTAAACAAAGAGTTTTTCACTTGTTTGGCCTTGTCTTCGGTGGTGGTAGGTCTTCCCATAGCGATAGTGATTTTGCTCATAAATTTACCACGTTTATCATCGCGACGCGACACTCGCCAACAACATTACATCCTTCTGGCATTCGGTTTTCCATTTACATTGGTAGTGGTGGTATCCATTTGTTATGCCATTCATCGAATGTTCCGTAGTTATAGGCAGAAAAACTGTGATTTCCCGAAAAAACTTCGTTCTTCAAATGGTCGATGGTCGTTGAGAAGATTTTCGAGCCGTTACCGATACCGGCGTCGGATGCCAAATTTGAGCCGTATAAATGATGAGTTTAACTTTAATTATTCAAGAAGAAATGGCTCAACATCGATGATCGATGTGAAACATATCGACATCGATGATTCTGATGACAATGAAGATGCTCCAAAGCTGTATTCATTGGTAACGCAAGTTATGTCCAAACAACAGCAACAAGAAAAAGATGAAGAAGAAAACGACCAACCAACATCAATCACATCTCAATCACCTTCATTTTCATTGGAACAACAGCAACAGTTTATCACCACAAAGCCTAAGAATTTGTTCGATGATAATTTTGGTTCATCGAATCGCATCGCTGGAAGCGATGGTCACCCAAAAAATACATTACAACGAAAACCCTTACACCAAAGTGAGTTTTGTTTAAATGTTGATCAGTGGTCGTTTTTACCACCACCATCAATTATTCAATCGAATCATCATTTTGAAACATCGAAAAACATCGAACATCGTTATCACTATCTGGAAAGAGCAGGCAACATTGAAAGTTCTCCGGTCTCAAGCTCTCAATACAATCATTATAAACATCGAAACTCTTTTCTGGTAACGTTTCAATGCAATAATGATGAAGAAGCATGAATTGTTTTATTTTTTAAACTGTGAAAAGCAACTATACCATAAATCATCCATTTTAAAATGGAATAAATTTAGATTTGAGAAAAAAAAAATCCAGAAAAAAAACAACTACTCCTGTAAATGTGGAATAAACTAATGAAATTTTCTTCTTAAAATAAATTGATCAGAAACCTAGTGATGCTCAAAGAATGATGCCTGCCCATCCTAGCAACCAAATCAAGAAACCAAGTTTGTTGACAGCTCAACGAAATTTTTATCCAAAAAAACAAACTTACTGACAACAAACCATCGAAACAGATTTTCCAAACTTTTACTAATTACAGGTTATTGATATCCGATGGATTCTCAAAGATCTCAATCAAAAAACTTCTTTTCAATGATTTTTCTTCGGAAACCTTTTTTTTGAGAGCTGATTTCTTTTTTTCGAGTTTTTGATCTTGACTAAATTATTTGGAAACACATTGAATGTCCTTTCAAAAGGATTGAAGAAGCAAGCAAAACAACGATCACGAACCTCAATCAAGCTCTTACCTAAATTTCTATTTAGAAATTTGATTTCTTTTGCTGAAAAGTTTGAAACTCCATTGATTTAAAATCATTTCTGAGTGAACCTCCAATCCAGACAATGTTTTTAAGAAATAATTTTTTTTCTTCTCTACTTAAACGATGATCACAATTGTTTTACTTTTCGAAACACGAATTTCGGAATCTTTTTCCTAAGATTTTAATCAAGCAAATGATTCAATTTATTTATTTAAAAGAATAAATAAATTTTAAAGTAAATTTCTCAATTTAGTGGATTGTTTTTTGTTGTTGTTCTAATGAACCAAGAACCAAAACTTTTGGAACTAATTTATTAGAAAAAAAAATCCAAGATTTAAATTTAATTGAAATACTAATTGAAGTTAACGTGATTATCAAACCACGATCTTCTACATCACTATCTATTACAATGATTTCAAATTTCAATCGAATTTTCTTAAAATTTTTAAAAGACGTCTGTTGACGTAGAAGCCCTGCGAGATTCCCAACTGAAAGTCTTGATGGTTCCATTTGGAATATGGTACAATATAGTTGTCTAATAGAGTCACTTTGAAAGGCAAAAGAAAAATCTAGAAAACTTTGTATTTTTTTTTGTTATAAATTTACCATTCAAGTTCGAAACTAGATTTTCAACATCGGCCGTATCAGCCAGAGGATCGTTGAGACCTCGAAACAAAGCGATATTCGGTGAGGTGATATTCTCTAATGGATATCTGGGCGGTGTAAAAGACCCATACATCACTCGATTGGTGATTGGTCAAAATCCATCATTCTATACTCTCCAGTGCTGACCATTTGAGCTAAATGAGCATAAACCCAAGTGGATTGAATGACAGCCGAATGAGCAACATTCACTGGAACAATCGACTAGATTAACAGCAGAAAAATTTCTTCGAATTTGAATCAGAGTTTAGGCAGAGTTTTGTTTTTTGGCTTACTCGATTGAAGTTTTTCGAATCAAAACCGTTAATTGTGTAGAGAACATCGGCACAGAGATTCACTAAAAGTTCATTGCCACAAATGAACACTCCAATGAATTGCATGATCAACGACGGAACGCCCAATGGTCCCGGAAATTTTCTAAATTTTTTCACAAAAAAAAAGAAAAGAAAATTAGATTTAGCTTTTCAATCAATTTTTAAACCTTAAAATCGGTTCTAATGGTATGCCGAAACGTGCCGAACTCCAAATGTTTCTCAAAAAGGCTACCGGCGCTAAAGCGATGTACGGTCGAATGACGGCCGAAATTTCCGGCATCAATGATTGTAAAATGAACATGATATCAGTTCCTAGAGAATGACCCACGTAAGCCAAGGATTCTGTTTGATTTTTTCAAAATAAACCTAAGAAAAAAGATCAAACTTAGGGTTTTTTTTTACGTTGTTGAGTTTGTTTCAGAATGTGCTTGATGACGGCCGGTATATCATAAATGGCCAATTCAGTCAACGTGTATTGCCAATACCGAGAATCTAGAATTTTTTTTTCGAACAGTTTTTCTTTATTAAAACCTGTTATCACTTCAAATCTTATGGAAACCTTTTAATGAATCGTATCGTACATGTCGATTCGAATAGCTACTTCCACGAGAATTGGCCAACCAAACATCATAGCCACAAGATGCCAATGTGAAACCTAACGTATCGGTTACCGTAGTGTTGCAATCGTTTTGAATGGAACCATTTTCGATATAAACCTTAGTCGATGGATTGTAATGACCATCGGTCGATAGAAGCCAAGAGTCTGCCGTCACCGCTATACCATGCCATAAAAGAACTGGTCTTTTTGGTTGACGGCCAACTTCCATTGGAACAACAATGCGAAACAATGTTAGAATGTAGCCATCAATGGTGGTAACCGAATGCTGTTCACATTCAAAACCCCGAGATCTGATCAGTTGTGGCTAGAAGAAAGAACGTTTGTTTTTTTTTTTGAATAGAATAAAACTTTAGTAATTTAAGTCTCAAGCAGGCGATTGTTTCAAACACACGTACGGCATCTCGAAAAATATCCGCATTAAAATCATAGAGTTGATGACTCTTCTTGAACAGTTCCGCTCTAGCAGATGGCAGGAGAATCGATAAGGAAAAAAAACAAACCAATCGATTTCAAATTCATCTTGTTTTAAGAAAGAGAAGATTCTCCAATTGGTGGCTGATGAAAAGTACAACTGGAAAACCTTAAAGAAGATCGTAACAAATGGTGACCAGTTTTAGTGTTTCTCAATGTTTATTTTGATGATGATGATATTCATTCAATTGGTACTCATTTGAAAACGAGCAAAAAACATACTGGTCAACCAGTGACACACTCCAACACTTTTTTTTATGAGGGTTTACAGTCAACAACACTCGCTTGCTGAAAACAGAAAAAATTTTTCACAATAATTTGAACAAATGCTAAATTCGATGGAGGTATGTTAACGTGTTTCGGTGTGTTTTTTTCTGGTAGAAATTTTTGGTTTTTCACTCGATTCGAATGATAGAGGCTCTCACTTGTGTGTGTGTGTGCTTTGTTGTCAAAAAACCACAACAAGAACACTTTTTACCTACAGTCCCAAGAGAAATTCTTTTTGTGGTCTTTCGAAAGCATAGTTACTTTTAGGTTTTATTAACCAATAAAACC
This sequence comes from Octodonta nipae, assembly GCA_034190945.1. Taxonomy (NCBI): domain Eukaryota; kingdom Metazoa; phylum Arthropoda; class Insecta; order Coleoptera; family Chrysomelidae; genus Octodonta; species Octodonta nipae. The sequence continues at coordinate 7,988 of JAVLUE010000220.1, read as the reverse complement.
TCTTAGTTTGTTGTCAAAGTGATAATAGAGAACTTATTGGATGAAACAACCTTCTAGGTAGATCTAGGATGCTAGGAAAACTGAAAACGACATTGTATATCAATAATGATAGCCTTGAATAGATATCTCTCATTAGAGTCAATTATTTTAAATGAAAATTGTCATCTATGAATACAAAAAATGCTCCGTTTGTTTGTCCCAGGCAATTAGACGCAAAAAATCATAGTTTTTGAAATTTTATCACAATATTCTTTAAAAAACCACATCAATAAGTGGTTTCAATTTTTTTTTCTTCAATTATTAAAAAAGATTTAAACACGTCACACTCTCTATGAAGAGTATCTCTCTGCTTATTTTTCGTTCGATTACTTTGTTCGATTGTTCCATCATTCGCGTGTGCACATTACCTGTCTGGGTGAATCCATCCATTTTATGAAACATTTTATTTGATTTCTTTCAATTAAATTCTTAAATTCTGTTTGCTGATATTTTTGTGTTGTTTTTAAGTGGATTTTAAAAAAAACTTTCAACTTGGTCTCATAGATAAAGTCAAGCTCAAATCAAAAAAAGTAAGTTCTAGAAATTCAGTGAAATGATGCAATTCGCTCAGTAAAAACTAATTAAGTGATTATTCTCGTTGATGGAATAAATCATTATTGGTTTCAAGGTATGAAAGAATTTTTTTTCTATGATCCATGTTATTTCAATTTTTTGTCATGTTTGTACTCTTGTTCTTTTTCTAGTTTTAATGAATTTGATAAACTCTCTCAATTAATGTAATTTTTCTGTGTAAAAATAATTTTTTTCATATTAAAGCAATGGTATTAGTGAAAATTAAATGAAAAATTAAAAAATGTTGCAAACACTTCAAGATCTATCAAGAGACTGAAACAAGCGAATCATAATTAGGATATGGTAACATCAAACTCTGGACAAGGTACCTTATTGTAAAAAAGTCAATGACAAATCTAAATTATTATTGCAACAGCTGAGCTGTTTGAAAACTAGTCATTAAAATTGAAATCAAATGGATCATTTTTTTCAAGAAAATTTGGCTAAAATAATGAGTTGTAGAAGAGTATGGTTGTGCTATTATCTGTTTCAAGAAGATTAACCACTTAAAGCACCTATTATTTTATTTTAAAATTATTTTAAAAATTACTTATTATTATTAAGTACCTATTCATGCCCGAACTGGGTTCGGGCAATCGCAAATTTGCACGCTATGCATGCCCGAACTGAGTTCGGGCAAATGCGTAAAGTGGTTAAAAAATTCAAAATAATCAACAATTGAGCTATTCTATACATGCTTGGCACAATCAAGAAATAGCAGAATAAATTAATTGAAAAGTTTAAATTATTAATTTCATGGGTTAAATACAAAAAAAGAAGTTAAATAGCTCAAATATTGTATTGAGGTGACCTACAAACGATAAGATTATTCCGTGATACGTTATTCCAGAGTGCAGAGCCACAGTGAAGTTGTGTCATGAAATGACTTGAAAAATAGTTTCCCGTTTTATTGAATCGATAATGGTGGAAAAATTCAATTAAATAAATATCAAGAAATTTTTTCAATTTAATAGGAAAAATGACTTAAGTTGCAGTTCAAGGCAGAAAACAATTTGTGAAACAAAAAGAAAAAATTATTTATTTTGATTTTTGACAACAAAATTACTGTTTTCTTCTTCCTAGATTATTGGCCATGAAAACACTGATTTTATGATTGCAGAAAAGAATAGGTGTAGCCGTTTTATTTTCGAAAAAAAACTTGAAATTTTCAATGAAAACACTTGGAATGAGTTTGATAAACGGATTTGTTTCGATTAGTTCTACGTAAGCAACAGGTTTTGAAAAAAAACTACACAAGTACCAAAGACATTTTTTTCAGAAAAATTTCAACATTTTGAGTTTTGAATAGAGTTTTTCGAGAAAACTTTGAACAGCTGGCTGGAACATAATGAAACAGAAGCCAAGTAAAAGAATGTCGTTCATTAAACCAGAGACATAGCCAAACAAAACGGTCGTGCTATTGAAAATGCTCCAACCACGAAACATGATCGAGAAAATAGCCTCAATCGGTAGATACATAGGATTGAAGAAAAGAAATTTTCGGAAAATTAGTGGTATACTTTCTACAGGCCAAAAAATTCCCGAAGTGATCATGGAAATGGTTTGAAAACCAAAAATGAGAATCTAAAATGATGGAAAACAAATGTTAGCTTTTTACAAAATCAACGAAAATTAAAAAAAACTATTTTACACAACAATTCGTTTGTGAGCTGGTAATCAATGATGTCAGCACACCAAAGATCAAGCCTTGAACTGATAATATTGAAGTTATGATGAACACTTCTATTCGGGATCCATCGCTTTGAGTTTGAAATACAAAGAACATTATAAAGTTAATCAAAAATGCCATGAAAATAATGGAGAAAAAGTAGAAGACAATAAAAGACAACAGAATTTCGGTTGACTTGACTCCGGCCACAAAACTTCGTTCCATATGATTACCAATTTTTTCCTTGATAAAAGCCTGACATCCGATCAATGAGGCCATGTTAAAAGCTAAATTTATGATCACTCCGGGTTTCATATAATTGGTATACAAAAGATTTTCCATTCTTCCATAAACCACTTCTTCAATTTGAATCGGTAGCGTCAAAGAAGCGGAATTGAATTTCAAGAAAGTGCTCATTTTTTCTAAAAACTTTTCAAATGTGTTGATAAAACTCCGGTATATATAAAGCATGAAAACAGCATCAAAGTGATCAGCTTGGATCAATACAGTACTACCTTCAATCAATTGCTCGTTCACAAGATCTGGCTCGAGAAAACGACTTTTCAAGTTTTCAGAGAAATTTTGAGGAAATTTCAGGAACATTTTGGCTTTGAGACGAGGAATTGAATCGACGGCTTCATCAATGTTATCATAATGTTTCACCATAATCGTTTCATTGTTGAGTAAATTAAGGAACATCTGTTTTAATGGAAACAAATTTTTAAGAGTTCTCTCTTTTGGTTTCTTGATACCAGGTACTAACGTTAGATAAAGACGATGATTCATTATCAAAATTAACCACCGCGATCGGTATATGATAGACATCTTGGTCGAAGGTTTTGTGAAACAAAGTCATTATCATTATTGGTAAAACATTGAGCAGAATAAACGAAGCCGGATTACGCTTGAATAGAATGAAATTTTTTCTAAACAACGCGCAGAATCTAATAAAAAAATAAAAATCGAAAGTTTTCGAAGATATCAATCGAACATCCGGATCTTGGAATCGTTCTGTTTGGTTGGAGCTTAGTTGATTGTTGTTTGTCTCTTCTATAAAGCTAGTGATCTGGCATAGATCTCTTTTTTTCAAGGTTTCATCTTTACATAAACTTATCGTCTGTTTTAAACGATTGTTCTCAAGACATAACTCTAGAAACACTTCTTCTAAAGATTTGCATTTATATTTGGCGAGCAGAAATTTAGGGTCAGCTTCGGCCAGCATTGTTCCCGAATGGATGAAACAAACCTTGGATTATAAATGAAAACAAACTCATAAAATATAATGATGATGGAATATACCCGATTTGAGTTGCGTGCTTCTTCCGTGTAATGAGTGGTGATTAAAATGGTGGTATCTAACGAAAATTTAAAAATTGTTTCTTTCAAAAAAGCAAAAATTCAATTACCTTGAACTCGACATAACTCTTCCAAGTAGCTCCAAATGCGGGAACGCAACATTGAATCAACACCGACTGTTGGTTCATCCAGAATTAGCAAGGGAGGTTTATGAAGCAAAGTTACTGCCAATGATACACAAAGCTGTTGACCGCCACTCAACTTCTCCACCAAACGTTGTTTTGATGGCAAATTCAAAAGCGAGACCAAATAATTGGTTCGTTCATTGATGCTGTTTGATTCCATTCGACATAATGAACCATAATATGACAACACTTCACTTATTGTAAATGTTTTGAACAAAGACAAATCTTGTGGCATGTATCCTACACCAGGACCTGGAATATCGGATTTTGGTGAACCAGGTTCAACGTCAAACACTTTGACTTCTCCGGTGATTGGTTTGAGACGACCTAAAATTATTCTTAACAAAGTAGTTTTTCCACAACCACTGGCACCAAGAAGAGCATAAATTTTTCCTGATTACAAATTCAAATGATAAATTTTTGAAACAAAGATATTACATCCACAACCTTTAGGAACATTGAGGTCGATCTTTTCAAGAACCGGCAGCGATGAAGAATAATAGTAAGAAACGTTACGCGTTTTAATACAAATTTTTTTCGGATTATCTTCGGAAAAAAAATTCTCTTCCACTCTTTCCGAAAAATCGGTATTCTTTTTAGCTTCAAGTTGTTCCATTTTCAAATCAATTTCTACAGTTGTCAATCTAGAATTATTGCCGAAATTGAAGTTTTTTGCTCTTGAAAAAGCAATATCATTGTTTCAAACAAGCTAAAGAGTATTTGAAACTTAGAGAAAATTATTTTCTTTTTATTTGACCAAAAGAGAGTTCAATGAAAAAAAAAAACGATAGATGTTTTTTAAATTAGAGAGATGCATAAAAAGAAGAAGAAACAACTTTTTTTTTATCGAAGGTGAATCGATTCGAGCTGCAGTGAAAATATTTTAGTTATTCATTGAAAATTTTTTCAAAAGATTGGATTACAGGACTTTTTTTAAAAATTAATATTAAACGAAATATAAAATGAATTGGAGAAAAAAATCACCAATTACAGAGATATAAATCAATATTGTGAATAAATTAAAAAATTCATCATGTTTTATTTAGCTATTTAGCGATGTAATTGCGAAAAAAAAATTCATTGATAAAAAACTAACGCCAATAGGATCAAGAGGACAGTGCTTTGAAGTATTTACTGTTAGTAGATTGAAGTGCCGAAAACTCTTTGAGAAAAAAGATAAACTTTCAAAAATTTTCTAGTGACGATGCAACAGTTGGGAATAAAGTTTCATAAGAAAACTTTGAACAGTTGCCTGGAAAAAGATGAAACAAAGGCTGACTAAGAGAGTGGTATACACCAAACCAGAAAGGTAGCCAATCAATACAGCAGAACTGTTGAAGACGTTCCAACCACGAAACATGATGGAGAAAATGGCTTCAATAGGCAGATAGAATGGATTCAAGAAGAGAAAATTTTGAAAAATTGGGGGTATACTTTCTAGAGGCCAGAAAACGCCCGAGGTGAACATACACAAGCTTTGAACACCAAAAAGTATAATCTGAAAATCGATTCGTTTACTCTAAGTTAATTAATGATTAAAAAAAAAACTAAACGTACACTACAATCCACTTCTGAGAAGGTGATAATCGCTGTCAACACACCAAACATCAAGCCTTGAATTGATAATATTGAAGTTAGAATGAACACTTCTACTATAGATCCATCACATTGAGTTTGAAGAACAAAAAACATCAGAATGTTAACCAAAATGGCCAAAGAAATTATGGCAAACAAATAGAAGGCAATAAAGGATAATAGGATCTCGGTTGGTTTAACTCCGGCCACAAAACTACGTTCCATATGGCCACCGGTTTTTTCCTTTATGAAAGCCAGGCATCCGATCAATGAAGCTAGGCCAAAAGTTAAGTTGATGATGATTCCAGGTTTCATGAAATTGGTGTAATGGTTGCCCATTCTACCATAAACCAGCTCTTCAATTTGAATTGGGGAACTCATGAGAACTGGATTCAGTTTCAACAGAGCACTCATTTTTATCAAAAATTTTTGAAATGCTTTGATGAAATTTCGATAAACATAGAGCATAAAAATCGAATCGGCGTGATCAGCTTGAACAAAAACAGTACCACTTTCAGCTAGTTGATCGTCTACGAGATTTGGTTGAAGAAAACGACTTTTCAAACTTTGAGAAAAATTTCGAGGAAATTTCAAAAACATTTTTGATTCGAGACGAGGAATTGATTCGATGGCCTCATCAACATTATCATAATGTTTCACCATGATCGTCTGATTATCGAGTAAATTGAGGAACATCTGTAGGAAAAAAATTTTTCTAGAATTTTTATTTGAATTTTTCAATTACCAACGTTGGATAGAGACGATGATTCGTTATCAAAGTTGACCACTGAAATTGGTATGTGACGAAGACTTTGACCAAAGGTTATATAAAACAAAGCCACTATCATCATTGGTAGAACATTGAGCAAAATGAACGAAGTAGGATTCCTTTTGAATAGAATGTAGTTTTTTTTGAACAACGCCCAGAATCTCATAAAAAAATAAACACCCAAACTTGTCGAGGATATCAATCGAACAGCTGGATCATGAAATTGAACTATCTGGCTCGATTTTGATTGTTTTATGTGAGTGTTAACATTGTCTTCAATAGAACTAGTTTTTTTGGATAGTTCATTTACCAAATTTTCATTTTTTTCCATGGCTTTATGTTTATATAAACTTATCTTGTTTTTTAATTTATTTTTTTCAATACATAACTCTAGGAACACCTCTTCTAATGATTTGCATTTGTATTTGGCAAGCAAAAATCTAGGATCAGCTTCGGCTAACATTGATCCCGAATCGATGAAGCCGACCTTCTCGAAAATAAGAACGAATTTTATTTAATCATAATATGATTTAATGATCATTGCATATACCCGATTTGAGTTGCGTGCTTCTTCCGTGTAATGAGTGGTGATTAAAATGGTGGTATCTAACGAAAATTTAAAAATTGTTTCTTTCAAAAAGGCAAAAATTCAATTACCTTGAACTCGACATAGCTCTTCCAGGTAGTTCCAGATGCGAGAACGCAACATTGAATCAACACCGACTGTTGGTTCATCCAGAATTAGCAAGGGAGGTTTATGAAGCAAAGTTACTGCCAATGATACACAGAGCTGTTGACCGCCACTCAACTTCTCCACCAAACGTTGTTTCGATGGCAAATTCAAAAGCGAGACCAGATAATTGGTTCGTTCATTGATGCTGTTTGATTCCAATCGACATAATGAACCATAATATGACAACACTTCACTTATTGTAAATGTTTTGAACAAAGACAAATCTTGTGGCATGTATCCTACACCAGGACCTGGAATATCGGATTTTGGTGAACCAGGTTCAAAGTCAAACACCTTGACTTCACGCTTACTGGTTTGAGACGACCTAATATTATTCTCAACAAAGTAGTTTTGCCACATCCACTAGCACCAAGTAGAGCGTAAACTCTTCCTGATTACAAATTCAAATGAATATAAATTTCCGTTAAAAAAAACAACGAAACCACATCTACAACCTTTTGGAACATTCATATTGATTTTCTTGAGAACGGGCATCGATGAAGAGTAATAATAGGAAACGTTACGCGTTCGAATACAAATCTTTTTTTGATCATCTTCGGAAACAAAATTCTCTTCCATTCTTTTTGAACAATAGGTAATCTCTTTAGTATCGAGTTTTTCCATTCTCAAATCGATTTCGACATTGTTCTGCCTAGAAGAATAATCGTTAAAGCTTTGATTCTTCTTGAACATTGTTGTTTCTTTGTTGAGAGGTTTTTGAGAAATGAAATTATTTTCTTGTTTTTTTTTCAGCGTTTCATCTGTGTTTGTGCGTGTGTTCGCAATAAAAATGAAACGATGATTTTAGAAATGGCCAGAATGGTGTTTGATGAATATTAAATCAACAGATTGGATTTAAAGTCTTATTCAATTCAGTGGTTTCACAGTTTTTTTTCACAGTTTCAATCTCACCTCGCGAATAAAAAACAATCAACAAAAAAACATTAAAATCCCTTGGCACGCAAGAGAAAAATTCATTAGTGGAACATTCATGAATGTTATTTATTGTTTGATTGTTTCAATTTTATGGATTTTCACTGGTTTTTTTGTGCGTTTGTGTGTTTTGAAACATTATCAGCCAAAAGTATCGATGACAAATTTTATTTTCTTCAAATCGAAAGGAAAATACAATCTCTAGTTTTATCTGAT
>JAVLUE010000219.1:0-58366 GCA_034190945.1 Octodonta nipae | reverse complement strand
ATGGACTGAAGAAAAAAACTCTTTTTAAAAAGGATTTTTTAATTAATCAATTTTTTTTTCAGCGATAACAATTAAACAGAAACAAAAATTAAACTATCAAATGCCCTCGATGTATCGGGTTATAAGTAAATTATTAATTGATTGTTTTTATGGAAATTTATTCTTTTTTCAAGGCCTTACACGGACGATTCTTTCCGTTGTTTTCGCAAGACAGTTTGTTTGTAACATTTCCAATTAACGATGATCCTAGACTTGTTCTACAACCCGGTGATGAAATACTGGTGACTTATGCCCAAAAACGATGGCTATACGGGCAAAAGATTAACGATAATCCAAATAATTTAAAAATTTTACCCAAAGGATGGTTTCCCTCTCGGTGTGTGGTTTATTTGGTTCAACCAAACTCTGTTCGAAATTCGAAAAAACTACGAACTTCAAAAAAATTGATCGGAAGTAATGAAATGAACAATGAGAACAATAAAAAAATGCAATGATGATCAATGATTTCCGTTAATCGATTTCAGGATTGAGATTCCCATATCGAATGAAGCGTACAATAGGACAGAACAAACCGATAATCTGACTAAATCAGATTTTGGCAATAGATTTTTGAGAACAATTATCAAAAGAAAAGTTCCGAAATTGAAAAGTACACTTAGATAAGCTGAATAAATCAAATGACTTATTCTAGCACTTGGATTAGTTTCATTGAAACTTTTCAAAGGCTCTTTTTGGTGAAAGTAATATGCTAATCCAAATTGCGACGACAACAAAGCAGTATTCAAAACTTTCGAACCACAATTCGGAATCAACCTAAGAAAAACAATAATGCATGACTCAAGTGAAACTAGTTATTCTTTCTACTCACTTTGGCAATCCTTGATCTAAGGTCAAATGGAGAGCATAAACTGAATGACCAATCACTCCGACAGTCGGTAAATATGGCCCCATTGATGAATAGAATAAGCGACCACCATTTTTCAAACGATTTCGAAAATCTTTTGAAAAACTATTCCAAATTTCAGTGAAGCTCATTGTTTGTTTTCCAACAAAACAAAAATGATTTAAACAAAACTTTTTTTTGTTTTTGTTTTCTATCTATTTCTGTTGTCTTTTCGTTAGAAAAGATGGCAACACTTGTTCAGTCGAATGTCGAAACATTTCGCATATGGTCTCATGAGGAGAGCTCCTTTGTTTTGTTTTCCAAATTTTCATTTTGATAATATTTTTTGGTTTGTTACCTCTTCGATTTTTTATCTTGAGATTAGTTACTTGGAGTCTGTTTTCTAGTGATATTCGATATATAAGCTCTATGATTTTTTGTATTGTAATGGAATCGTAGTTTGAGGCCATCAATATGTGATAATCAGGAAAAATATGTCTCGTATTTTGTAAATAAATTTTTTTTTAATCAACGAAAAAAATTGCTTCAAGGTAAGTCATCTCGTTTCAAAATAGATCTTCAAGGTGATTGATTATTATTTTTTTTTAGTATTTTTCTTCAATATGCCATATATCAATGTAGATCATAGTTCAGTCCTATTCAGCCGAATTTTTCATTCCGATCAAAAAAAACTCTTCTCTTAGATGTTTGTTTGAGATTTTTTTGTTTTCGTACCAAACTGGAACATCAAAATGGATAATCATATTTCTACTAGCTCGACCAATTTAAACGATGAAAGTTTCAATTTTGTTTTTGTTCAGATGCCTTCAAGCCACCATCATAATCATCATCACCATCATCAAAATCATCAGATAAATAATTCATCGAATATTGAGCTGGTTAACATTTTGACACCGATTCTGAATGTCGAAGAAAAAATATCAGTATTCAAAAATGAATCGTTCGACCTTATCGATACATCAAAACTTTCTCAAGATTCTAATGATGAACATGATTCACACCATCAATCACCAACCACTATCATCACATCAGAACAAATGGATTTGAAAAGACATGAAAGATTGAAAAAAGATATCATGAGGAAAAAAATGGCTCGACTAAGAGAAACTGAGGAGCAACGTCTCGAAAGGCTACAAAAAGATCGATTAAGGAAAAAACGGGCGCGTCAAACCGAAACTCCGGAACAGAGGCAAATCAGACTGGAAAAAGATCGAATCAGAATTCAAAAACGTCGAGCATTGGAGACTGATGAGGAGAGACGACGGAGACTTGAAAAAAATAGAATCCACAAACGAAGCGCCAGAGTCAAAGAGAATTTTTGAAAATAAATATTTAATTTATTTTTATTTGAAACCAAAAAAAAAACAAACTTTCAAATCAAACAAAGAACAAAACGATCATCAAGCAAAAGATTCTTTGAAAAAATTACGTTTGGCTATTGCTATCTGTTGTTTCAGCGCCGTAATCGAATTGGCATAATTCAACTCTGGTTTGTTTTGATGTTTTCGGTCGCTGAACAGAAACGCTTCATTTCTGCTAAACTCAAACAGATTAGATGATTCACTCTGTTCGAAACCAACAAAATTGTTCGAATGATTGAGATTTTCAAAATTCAGTTCACTATACATTTCATTGGTGAAAATTGTTCCGTTACCATTTTTCTCGTTTTCCTCGTTTCCATTGGGTATCAAGCAGAAACAATGATTCTGATGATTATCATTGCTATGCCTTCTACGTGGCAACAAAGCATTGATCACATAAGAATTGTTTTGCGGTGTCAAAGTGAATTGTGAACGTTTGAGACTCTTCAAGTCATCATCACTATTAAATTCGTTTCGTTCTCGTGGTGATCGCAAGCTTGAAGTTTCGATTTCAATTTTGACGCTCAATGAATTGTTTCTGACTTTAGTTTGGTGGTGATTATTATTGGATGGAATTTTTAATTGATTCGATGATGAAGAGGATAGTGATTCACGATAACCATTGTCGGTCATCACCATTGTCAAATTGTTACTGTTGTAACCTTCTTCTGCCTCTTCTTGTTCGATCAGATTTTTATCATTGCCATTTTTGTAGACGATATTTTTCTGATCAAAACAACCATCATACCGTTTGAATGAACCATCATCAACACCATTACCACAACAATAACAATTCTGATGACGTGCGCCCATACGAATACCACCATTGAAATAACGTGAACCATTGGTCAATGATGAATTTTGTTGATTCAACTTGTTGGTTGAAATCAAGTTTTTTCTTCTGCCTTGAGAGTCATATGTCGAATTTTTGGTTTTGTTTGGTGTTTCTTTTTCAACAAAATCAAATCGATTATCAAGATTCGATGAAACATTATTCCAATGGCTCAGTCTCGGTTGGTGATGATGATGATGGTGGTGATTATGTAATTTTTTCGTTTTTTGATTTCGATGTTTGATGATATTCGGTGGATATGAAACATTTTGATTTTTAAACTCACAAAAACATTGACATCGGCTTCGACGTTGTTGTCGTTTAATCCGTTGGTGGTGATTGTGATTATGATGAATATTCGAACAACATTCATCAGAATCGATTTCATGTTTTCTACATGATGATGGCGATACCATCAATGAACGTTGCTTCATCACTTGATCGTTATCACTAGTCAATTGATTACGTCGCATTATCACAGTGACCAATTCATCGGGACCAGATTTAACCGTTTGAATGGCTTTTGTTTCGAAAGATTTTGGCTGCTGCTGCTGCTGTTGATTTATCATGGCCATAATCCTTTCATCATCATCTTTTTTCTTATATTTAACAAGTGTTTCATTGTCAGGAAATTGAGATCCAAAATCTTTGGCTCGTCTATGATTAGAATCATGGTTGTGATTGGTGAATGGTACAATGGCTGAACGCATTTTTGAATACGAGTTATGTTGGCCAAATTTGAGCAATTTACTTAACAAAGATTGTCCTAAAAAGAAATGGCAAGACAAATCCAATTACAACTCGAATTAAATTATTCTAATGAGAAAAAAAAACAGCTCACTTTTAAATATTTCCGAACAAGTACATTTTTTTGATGCATTATCATCATCGACACCATCAGCATGATCGAGCATCAATGTTTCACGCCGATGTTTGAACGATTTGCTACGTTTGAAACTTTTCCCATTAATGTTGTCTTCATTGATTGATGGTGTTTTTTTATTTAAAATCTCGTTCGACATCGAAGAGTTTGGTCGTGTTGAAGTTGCCAGTTTAGATTTATCTTTTTTGAAGCTCTTCCCGTTTGTTGAAGAAAATTTCTCGGAAAACGATTTACTTCGGGTCAAATGGATTGATTTATCGTGTTTCTCATGGCATGTTGAATGATGGTCATCGTCTTTGTTGCTTTTGTTGGTGCCAACATCATCCGAAAGCGAAAGCGTCTCGAATTCGTGATCCCACGGTAAATGGAAGGCACTTTGCTGAGTGGTCGAATAGGTTTGCCTTGACCAATCGTATGCCAGTTTCCCTTCTACCACCAAAGTGTTTAACAAATTTCTTAAAATCTCTTCGCACGGCAATTCCATCGATGGAAATTCGGAAAAAAGTCTTTGAACAATACCAGAATAAGTGGCCATATTATGAGCGATTGCATTCAGCTCATTGATGCACCGATAAAGGGCTTCGGCCAATGGAGTGAAATGTGTTTGACCAACAATGGACATCTCCAAAATGTTTGTATAACCTGAGGATAAAAGAGAAAATAGAAATTTTAAAAAAAACCAGGAACAGAGAAAAAATTGAAACATTTTCTTCAGATCTATCGAATTTTTAATTTCTATTTTTTTTTAATCATAAAAATTTTCAACGCCCACAGGTAAATTTACTTTTCCGCAACTTGAAGAACTTGACCAGATTGACTCTCATCATCATAAAAAAACACGATGTTTCAAGTTTTTTCGATATGAGAAAAAACTACTCAATAATCAGATTTTTGAGAAAAAAAACCTCGATTGAAACTAATTTGTGTTTTCCATTCTCGAAAAAAAAACACTTGGGACCAACAACCAATAATCTTGACATCAGACTCAATAAATCTTAAGATTCTTATAAATTTCATCAGTTGGTTTTTCTTTTGGCACCATTGTGTTAAAACTCGAAACGACAGCAAAGTTTTTCGAAAAATCTCTGACTTGAAAAGTTTAAAAATTTTGAAGCCGATTCTTCTAAATAAAACTATTGAATTGAGAAAAAAAATTGTGATAATCAAATATCAAAAAATTTTAATAGATTTTCACTCGAAAGGTTTGTTCCGATTGTTGTTCGAAGACCAACTTCTCTCGACAGACATATAGGTTATTAAACCCTATCAGATTTCCCATTATCCATTTGTTTATTAATTTTCATTAATATCATCGATTTCAATGAGAAAATCGATTATGATTCGCGTGTGTTCCCAAAGCATATAAATCAAGAGTCTTAAAAATTTTCTCTTGAAAATGGAGGAGGAGAGAAAAAAACTCATTAACGTTCGTTGATTGTTCGTAGTTCTCTCGCGTTACGGCATTAATGATGATTGAAAAAATTATTGAAATTATCAAATTTACAAATTATTATATTAACTACGTTGATAATATGATGCGGCACGATCCCACACACACACACAGACTTACAAATAGGCGTCACTTAAAAATCCTTGTTATTGTTTTGGTACAGCTCAATAGTCTCATTCAATTATGCTATTACAATATGTTGTTGATTCCCAATAGATTGAAAACATTTTCTGTTGTTTTTGATGCGGTGGACCACGTACTGTGTTGTCCACATTGTGCTGATTTAAAAACTAGAAAATTTCAATTAAGACGGAAGAAAATGAAACCAAACGTCTCATCCATTATCATCGACAAAAAAAAAAAATTTTTTAATGATTTTTTTTCCTTCTTCTCATGCTAACGAGATTTCTTCATTTTTTCCAAGTGTTTTACAAACACAATTAGCTAATTAATTTGAACAAACAAATAAACAAGAAACAACTAGAAAAAAAATCATTAAACAAAAAAAGAAAATGTTAGCAATAAAATTATCTCTTGTTTCCAATCGTCAACCAAACTGATTTTCGATAATCGATATTTGATTATATCAATTTAACGATTAACCTTTTTTTCGTTTTCAAATAAACAACAACTATGATAATGAAGAAGACAATAGAGAATGAAAGAAATCACTGTGTTTGATGCCGAATTTTTTATTCTGTTTGGAACAAATCAAAGAAACAAGAAGATAAACGTTACGACCTTTTTTGACAAGACGTTTTTGTTAGAATTTTTTTTTTTTTCATCCTCAAAATGAAGAAATTTGGTTTTTTTTTTGTTTTCATCATTCTATCTAGAAAGCTATTCGAAAACTATCTCGACCAATCTCATCTAGTTTGCGATCATTATTTAATTTTTCGCTTGTTTGTTTTTCATTTTCTAATGATGTCAAACTAAAGGTTTGTTTGGAAACTCAATACAAGTTTAATTTCTTTGAAGTCGATGATTTACGATGCTTTTTTTCTCCATCAATTTTAATTTCGTGTCACTTAATTTTTTTTTTTTTTGATAAAACTAATTCCATTTATATTGGATAAATTAAATTGAGAATTTTCTAGATTGTTTTCTAGGTTACCGGAGCAATTAAAAAAAAGTTTAATTTTCGGTTCTCTAGGATTTTCAGGTAAAAACAAACAAACAAAGATTCGATAAATTTTTCAATTTATTTTGAATGTTTTTTTTCCCATTACTTCCAAAGCTTGTTTCAAAGTATTTTTGAAAGTTTTTTTTAGCGGAGATTTTGACTTTGATCAAAGACGAAATAGATTTTTCATCTTTCTAAAAAAAACTACAAGATCAAGTATTGAAAGGAATTAACCTTTGGTCAAAAATCCAGTAGTTTATCGCTTTCTATTTGATCCTGGTTCATTCATTCGCTTAAAAAAAAGATGCTCAAAGAAAGAAAGAAAAAGCTAATAAAAGATGAATGTTTAAAGAAAAACAACCAACTAACCAACCAACAACACTGAAAGATAATCTTATTTTTATTTCATTCAATACCGCTATGATGATGGCCATACCAAGATCATTCATATTGTAATGTAAAAGGCTATTTTTAAGATTATTTATCATCTTATTACTATATTATACAACCAGAAAAAAAAGTAAAGGTGGACCATCCAACCAAACTTGGTAAAATCTTTGAATGAATTTTTGTGTTTGTGTGTTAAATAATAATAACGTCGAAGACGGCGTGCCGTTTTTTCAATTAGCCTCACTTTTTTTTCTATCATTCAAACTGATGAACTTGTTTTTTCCAATGATGATGAAGCTGCTGATGATGAAATTAGGTTGCACAAACTCACACTTTTTCGCTACCTCATTAAAAAAAAAGAAGAGAAAAAGAAATATTAAGCCATAAAAAAAGTAAGCAACTTTTTTTGTTTTCTGGTCAGTTTAAAGTTTTTTTTTATTTGATTATTATTATTTAAAACTAAACAAAAAAAATACTGAAAGATTTTTCCCTTAGATAAGTAATCTAACGGTGCTTGGAGAAGAGAAGAAGTAGAAAAAAAATGCAAGCTAAAGCTGCTAATGTTGCACGAAAAACGCTGAGAAGAAACCGTTTGATGAATGGTGAATCGTGTTTGTATATCCAAGTTAATGGTGCCGATTATTATTATTATTGTTGTTGTTGACTAGGTAACAAAGTCTGTTCTGTTCTTCAATCTTTTTTAATCACAAAATGAAATACGACAAAAAATAAAAGAAGAGTGTACGACATATACAAAAAACAACAGCAACAACAACAAAAAAAATGATATCATAAAAAGCCATTATTATGTTTTTGGAAAAAATAACACTTTTGGCAGAATATTATTTCATTTTGGTTGAAGAAATATTATTTTTGTTTTTCAACAATTATTATGATCAAGCCATAAATGTGAAGATTTTTTCTCTCTCAATTTTCAACTTGTCAAGTCTTCTCAAAAAATCTTAAAAATTATCAAGGGAAAAATTTATTAAAACAAGCTCAAACAAAACAACAAGATCAATTTCTAAAATGAGTCTCTGTGTTGGTGTGTGATCCCGAAGAAAATAAACACAAATTTTTGTTAACGAAGGAGAAAAAGTCAAATAACTAGAAAATCGAATGATGCATTTTCACACACAATTTTTGAATTGTGTGGAAAAAAAACAGAAGAAACATTGTTGCAAAGCTCGAAATTATAGCCATGGTTGGATTATTTGTTTGTATTCATTTTCGTATTTGTAGATCATTAAGCAAAAAAACGAATTCACATCCCTATGATGGTAATAATTTTCTGAACAAGTAAACACACAGGTGTTGTCCGAAATATATCGATGTTCCGTTCCGAAATCGATATTTCAGAGTATTCATCAACGGAGAAAAAAAAATCACACAACAGGTGTTATTTTGAAATGTTTCCACTTCAATTTAATCTTGAACAGAGGTTTCTGTTTGATCAAGATCTTCGTTTTTTTTTTTAAATAGAATCAAACTTTTCTGTTCGGATGAGGTTTTTTTATTTGGTTGAAAAACAATCGATAATCGATAAAACAAAACCAGAAAAAATTTTTTAACATAAACTTGTTAAAAGTTTTCGAAAGAAAGAAAGAAAAAAAAACAAAATAAATGCATTGCCAAGCAATCAACCTATCCAAGAAGATAAATTGGTTATTCTTGGTTGGTGAAGAAACATTTCAAACACAAATCTCGACACTTTGGCAGAGGTGTTAAATCAACACCTTTAAAGAAAAACTAGTTCATTTTTTTTAAGCTTTTTTTCAAATTAGAAACTAACCAAATTGTTTTCTTTCAAAGGTTTAACCTTAAAAAAAACTTTGACCTGAAAATCTTTTTTGTTTTATTTTTGGTCGAATTTATTTGAAAATTTGGTGTTGAAGATTTAATTATAGTTTTGAAAAAAAAAAATGAAATGAAATTTTTCCGGATGAAAGTTTCCTGGTCGTTAAAAATACCAAGCAACTAACCGATCAACCAATAAATCAATCATTCATTCATCATTCAATTTATGAAATTCAATTTCAACAAAAAAAAACTGATTTTTGAATCAACCAGATAAATCAGAAGAAATCATGTTTCTCAACGACAGCCAACAAAAAACAGCTCAAGGCAAAACAAATAAACATTGAAACGGTGGATTAAATAAAAACATGGGAAAGCTTGAAAAAAAACATTGTTTGCTTGGTCGGTTGTATACGGTTCACAGGTATTTATTTATTTAATATTTCATATTTCCAGGTTACCCAAAGAGAGAAAGGAATCATAAAAGTCGCATTAGTTTACTTTCCTGATAAACATTAAATGATAATTTTTTGTTTTTGTTTTTTTCTTAATGGCGATAAATTGATAATTTATTCTCACTTTTCATAAATTTTTTCTTTTCCTGTTTAAATAATAATGATGATGTGTGCCTGCTGCTGCTGGACACCATCAATTATTATTTATTAATGAAAAAGTTAAAAAATTTTTATTTAAAAAAAAATTTTAATTAAAATTCATAAATTTGCAGATATTCATCATCATTGCGAGAGTGGTTTTCTCCCAAAAGATTCGAAACACTTCCATGTCTCTCGATATCTTGTCAGGCGCGATATACAATTGGTGAGTTTTATCTTTTTTTTTAAGTTGAAAGTTGTTGAATCTTTTGGATTTTTTTTAACAGAAGTTTTTCTATAAATTTATTGTTCGTTTTTTTTTAAGAATTGCTTCACTAGAAAAAAATTCTAAGCAAAGCTTTCTGAAAAAAAAATTCAAATTTAGTTTCAGTAGAGTTTTAAATTTATAGATTTTTCGAGAGAAAAAAGAGGAAACTTTAAATGTTTTTGTAATTTATGTAAATTTTTTAATCGACTCGAGTCGTTTTTGTGTTTCCTTATTGGAAACCTCAACTGTAAGACCACAAAATTGGGATTTAAATTTGTTTTGTTTTTTTCTTGAGAAGTTAACAACGAGGTAAATTTATTCGGAAAAAAAATTTAAATACTGATTTTTTTGTTTTTTCTCTGTTCACAGACACCAAGCGTTTTGGCATACCAAAACTGAAAAGAGTTGTGTTTGCATGCAAAATGTGGTGGAAACATTGCATTGTTTTTTTCTTCTAAATTTTCTTCGTTTTTTTCGGAGAAGAAAAAAAATCCCAAAGTTTTATTTCGAATTTTAATCACTTTGAATCTTTATGGTAATCTTTATGGAACCACAACAACTAAAAGATCCGCTCTATCAGAAGAAAAAAAAGTATTTTTTTTTGTTGTTAAAGAAATCAGTTACGATTTTAAAAGACTTGACCGAAATTAAGTACACTGGTCACATTTTGTAAGCTTTGTGTGTTTAATTTCGAAGGCTTTTCTTTCCTCAGTGATATAATCGAAAACGACAAGTCGAAATTTATCGATGAAAAAAAAAGTAAAATAAGAGAAAGCGAATTCAATTTTGGAAATTTTCTTTCTTCATTCGCTCAACAAAACACAATTTTAGTTTTTCCATCGAATAGCGTTCAAAATGAGAATAGTTTGAAAATCTTAACAAAAAAAAAATTAAAACCTACGATTATTTTGAAGAAAAGTAAAACCGTACGTTAAGTAACTGTAAAGTTTGCATCTTCTTCTTCTTTTTCGTCTCGATCATCTAGTGAAAATACACCGATTAAATGTACAATCATTTTGTATTCCAAACACGGGTAGGCATACACACACACACTTTTAAACGAAGATTTAAATCTTATCTTTCTTCTATTATTTAATTTTATTATTTTTCTCTATATAAGTCAATGATGATAATAATGATGATGACATCAAAACAAACATGAATTGGATTTAATTATTTGTCCATTTTACATTATGGATGGAACAAAACAAGAAAAAAAAAGATTTGTTCGTGTGGGATTTGTCTGTGTTTTCGTTGTGTTGGTTCTAATTCAAATGTTCTATAAATCCGTTTCATCACATCATTTTCTCTTATATGAGAATAATGTCATCATATATTTCCTAAGATAATTAGTCGGTCGTATTCATTAATCACCACAATTAATCAATCACTTCTATGATTGGGAATCAATTATTTTTATCGCGGAAGCTTGACTCTACCAAACTGATTAATCGATTAATACATTGGTGTACGTGTTTTTTTTCCAAAAAAAAAAACAGTCCAGGAACCGAACGGAGAGAAAAAAGTATTCTTTTCAATTTGTTCTTTGAATTTATTTTGTTTGTTTGTTCTAGGTACCTGAGCATTACTCTCCATAATTCAAGTGACTCCTAAATTGAGGAAGAAGACGACGTTTTTTTTCTAACAGAATAAATTGTTGTCTCGATCAAAAGGCGCCCACCATTTAAAACTAGAAAAAAACG
Organism: Octodonta nipae; assembly: GCA_034190945.1. NCBI lineage: Eukaryota > Metazoa > Arthropoda > Insecta > Coleoptera > Chrysomelidae > Octodonta > Octodonta nipae. The sequence continues at coordinate 47,062 of JAVLUE010000219.1, read as the reverse complement.
ATGACGCCGACGATGATGATAACGCATCGTCTTTTCTGTGGTTCGAAGAACTTCGATTGTCAATTTATTTTTCATTACTATTATTTAAAGAAGAAGGCGAGAAAATTTGCTTGGGCGCCATTCATTTTATTCCAGGTAGTTATTTTATTAAATATAACAACAACAACAGCTAAAATATCATTTCTAATCATTGGAAAAAAATCCACCACAAATCTGGAGCATCGGCAACAAAAGGGGGAGAGAAGAGAAATTGTGCGCGACTGGATGTCGACAACAACACCAGTAAACAGAAAAAATCAATAAAATTGGCGCCAAACTTCTTTCTTTCTGTTCCTATTTCTCTGTGTGATGGATATTTTTAGAAACCACCACCTTAAATTTTCAAGAAAATTGATGATGATGAAGAAGAAGAAGAAGATGATGATGCGGTTAATGGTTAAGATCAAAGGGGAATACGAACACACCGAAACGAAATTTTTTTCTCCATTTTATTTCAAAGGTTTTCGGGTTTGAAAAAAAGAAAAAAGTTTTCAATTTTCAATAAGAAGATGTAATGGAAGTGAGGAAAACCATCAATTTTTGAACGAATTTTTTTTCATTAACCTTTGTCACACAAGGTACACTATGGTTGAAACAAACACACAGGTAATCACAGGTATTACTCGTTATAAATCGTAAATAATTTTTTCTAGGTATAAATACATTGGAATAGTGAGAGAAAAAAAAGAAGTGACCTTTCATTAGTCATTCTCTAGGTGTGCGCTTCCATCATTGACATTCCACATGATTTTTCTTCTGAATAATCTAGAACACATTTTTTTTTAGATAAAGTTTTAATTCGAAAGTTTTTATTTTTAGAATTCAAGTTGTGGAAATGAAGTTGCTTTCGTTGCTTTGAGATAGATCACACATTGATCACATTTGATACCAAGAGAAGAAATGGTTCAGGAGAAAAATTCAAAGAAAAAAACTCACCAACAAATTGGATGACATATCCGGCCGGTGGTTTCAGGCAACGTTTCGACCAGAGAAAACAAAGTTTCTCTAGTGCATCGTTTTGTCCGGTGACCAGCAACGTTCCCGGGTAAATGAAACCAATCAAATCGATTTTATTCAATACTGATGATGATGATGATAAGTAATTCGGTAATACATTTTTCGAAGATGTTGATGATGAAGACGACGAGGAAGATGATGATAATGCTGATGAGGTTGTTGAAGAAGATGATGAAGATATTGGTGATGGTGTTTGTTGGAGAGTTTGTGATTGGGACGTTACTGCAATTGGCAATGGAGAGGTATTCTCTTTGATAAGCTCGGTGAACAGATTGACACAATTGACTGGTTGATGGCACAAACAATCATTGTTGGCGGTACTCGCCGAAGTTATCGATGAATCGATTGAATTTTTTTGTTCCAAAATTTTTTGCTGAGAATCATTTTGGTGGAGTGGCGATGGTCGATGAGAGGATGGCACTTTTTGCGAAATGATCATTGAAGACGACGACAACAACGATGATGATGATGAACCTGAAGAGAAAACCAACGGTGTGGTCGATTGGCGTGGATGGCGATGAAACAAACCAATGGCCAAACACCGGCCAGGAACCAAACGAAGTGTTTGGGATTTTTTCCCGCTACCATTGTGGATCATCATCATTTCTATTGATAGTTGTGTGGCACGTGTTTATTTAATTAGTAATAATTGTTTTTTGTTTTGTAGCTTCCAGATATGATTCAAATCTGACTTTCTCTCTAGTTCAAAATCCAAACTATTAATCGAAGAAATCAAACCGATTGTCGATTGATCGATCAAATTTGTAATTCATTCGATTTCAACAGATCTCTCTCTCTCTCTCTCTTTCAGTTTCACAATCAAAACGATGAATTTCATTTTTGTTTTTTTCACTTTGCTTTACTGTCTCTGTGTATGTCAATGGTATTTGGGAAGACGCACACACACACACGAACAGATCGAGCCAAACGCCTACATTTTAATTGATTTTTTTTTTCATCATCATCGTCGTTGTCGATAATTTTATTATAATTGCAGAAAAAAATCAGGAGGAAAACTAACAAATGAAAAAACCAACAGGAGACAATGGCATCAAACAAACATTAACAAAAACAATGGAAAAGGTCAACAACAACAATAATCTACAAAAAGATCGGCGAAAAGAAACGAACAATCGCCAAACATGTGAGGTTACTTAACACACACACAGACTAACCGCCAAAAACCGAATGAATACGGCTGATTTATCGAAACGAAAACGAAGAAAACCACGACAACGACGACGAAGAAAATTTCCGAAGAGATTGGAAACACACCATCCAGTTAAAAAGAGATAAATGAAAAACGAAACATAAAAAGAGAGAGAAATTGAACAACGCGCTACGATGATGATACAGCATGAAAGAAAAAAAAACTACAAACAGAAAATTAAAGGTAAAATATCTCTCTCTTTTTTAAACGGGCAAAGTTTCATCAAAACAACACTCTCTTCACCTCTGAATTATGGTTTCTATTCTTTTAGATATTTGAGAAAACAAACGATGATTTCGGTTTTGTTATTTCTAACAATAATGATGGAGAAAACACAACAACGTCCGATAACCGAACACAACCTGAAGAAAAAACATTTATTATTTATGAATAATAAAAACCCGAATTTATATGAAGATAAAAATTAAACCTGGAAGAATGGTAGTAATGGTTGGTAAAAGGTTTTTTTTTTGGTTGGTTGTTAGCTTCTTGCAAATAATTGAAAAGATGAAGAAGAAAAAACAACCAAATCATGGCAAGCCCATTTCAGGCAGTTTATCGGTGACTATGGTTTTTATTCTCTCTCTCTCTCTCTTGATGATATGGCCAGGTAAACTTTCTCTCATCTTCTTCATCATCATCGTTGATGTTCAGAAATGTTTTCTTCTAAAACTGTTTAAATTAAAAACTTGATTAGTTTCTGTTCCGTTTAGCGTTTTGTCGAAGAAGAAGAAATCTTGGTTTGAAAAAAGGTTTGTTTAAATTTTTTCTTCTTCTTTCATCATCATTTATTATTCGTAGAGACAGAAATATCATCTTTCCTTCTAGAAGAAACCAGATCATAATATACAATCGTCTGAGAGATTGATAGTTGAACCAGAAAAAAAACCAATCCGAAAATTGGATCTCATTGAAGAACCGCTAACTGGAACGAGAAAGATAGAACAAACAAAACTTTACCTGGCAAAAAAAAAACAAAATTGTTTGATGCAGGGCAGCAGCAGCTGGGTAAAGAGCTGAGCAACGCGTAACAGGTAACAACAGGTGGTTTTGATGGTAACCATCATGAATGGATGATTTGCAAAACAAAAATTGATTTGTTCATGTTTTTCGAATCTAGTGCACACGAATAGAATTTCGTAATAATTTTTTTCTAGAATAGAACAGAGAAAATAAAAACAATGAGAGATGGAAAAACAAAGGATTCAATTGTTTTGTTTTTATTAATCTCGTTTTGAAAAAATTTCACCTGTGCACGTTGCGATTAACAACGAATTCAACGAAAACAAAACGAATTCCATTCAAAACAATCAACTGACTGTTAGGCCAAGGTTTTGAAGAAACAAACACATTTGACATTGAAAAATCTTATCTAAGAAACAAAATTTATTCAAAAATCAAATGATTATTCGGATTTTTTCGGGTCCCATTAATATTCAAATTTCTTCTGGGCGCTAAAAACTAAAAAGTTGAATTACAATTTGAATTTTAAATTTCAGAACAGATATTTTCCATGGTTCGAGGTTTGTCTTGATCAGAACAAGAAGAATGCTTCAAATTTGCACTATCTTTGAATTTTTAATTGAATTAGTTTTTTTTCTAAAAAATTTCAATCGATTTTCCATGAAAATGAATCGATTTTTATCAATTTTGATTGATTTCCAGCAATCGAACGACTAGTTTTTTTTCGTGAATTGAATCGTTGGTCACTATCGATAGTATCGTTGATCGTAACAAATGTGGATATTTTTAAAGTTTTTGTTTTGTTTTTTTTTTTTTTGATCACAAATCAAAATGAACCGAAGTGAAAAATTGATCGATGAATTGGAAAAATTCTCTGAATTGGATCTAAAAAACTACAATACACGTTGGGAAGCAGAAAAACTTTTGATGTTGGCTTTTCAGCAACCGAAACCTTTGTTCGAGAAATCGGAACACAAATCGATAGCCGCTAAACTAATGACAAAATCGATTCCTAATTTTTTGGAATCCTTCCGACTTATTCGTGGTTCATTGTGTTTGGAAAATTTTGAAAACATACAAGTTTTTAGATCGGGGATTCAATATTTGATCGAGGAAACTCGAGATTTTTCCGAACTGACCGCCAATTTAGATCAAACCATTCTAAAATCAGAAATAATTTTAGAGATCCAAGAATACCTCGAAGATAATAAAAAAAATTTTGCTAATCATCATATTCAAAGCTCAACAAGCCGAATAGAAACTGAGAAAAACTCTAAGAAAATTCCTGCATCCCATACTTGGTGGTGAAGGTTTGATTTGGATCGAATAAAATATGAGAACAAATTTATTTAATTAGCCAAAAAAAAAAACTCAAATGATCAACATCTTTTGAAAATTTCGGCTCAATCTTCAAATTTGTTACGTTTTTTTAATGCTTCTCGAAGCTCTTTCCAGGAAACCTTATCACCATTATCCATGACAATGAAAATGTTCGCGAAATATGGTGCACCATTCAATACATGGCCACTGTGCTGTGAGATTTGTTGTGGCAATGTATCGATCCATTCCATGCTGAATTTATAATTTGATGGTTTAATCTTGCTCGATGATTTGAACAGATCCATGTATTTGGCGAACTCTCCCGTTTTCTTGAACAATGTGGCCATTGTACTGGAATTCTCTCGATGGAAAACGGTCGTGTATCGATCATTGGAATCACAATAAATCGATTTGGTACCACCATCATCCAGTTTGATTTGTTCCACTAGATTGGCATTTCGCTGTAACTCTTTAGGTATTTTGTCGCAATAAACTTCGATGGGATCTCGGTTGGGATCCCAAGTGGCTTGCGGAAACTCTTTTCCATGTTTACGATAATGGTAGAGCGCTTTGTATGGGTCAGCGAATTTATGAGGAATGTTTTTTATTTTGGCCAAATCATTTTTTAATTGTATTGTGTAGTCGTTCATTTTGTTCTTGATGTTGTTTAAAACGTCTTTCGAACTTTGGCCATCTTTTCCTAGGAAATAAATGGTATATTTTTTTTTTGAATCGATTCAGAAACAGAAACATCACTTACTATTTTTCATTTCAGCTGTCACAATCTCTATGACCGATAAAAATTCTTTCAATCTTGTATTTTGATCTGAGCCAGTGGAATCTAAATTTTCTTTAATGTCGATGGCGATTTGAATCAGATCTTTTGAATAGGATTTACCAATTTGATCAAAGGTCTGTTTAACTTTGTTTTGTTGCCAATCTTCAAGATTTTCAAAAATTTTTTCACCATCAACAACCACTTCTTCGGGTTCCATATCCAATCGAGATTTGACCGATTTTCGAAACTCTTCAGGGCTAACGATTCGTACTGGTGATTGCCCAGCATATGATTGAATCGGCATTCTATTTTTTTCGAAAGTTTTTTTGATGATTGGAATATTAATCAATCAATGATAATACTAACTTGCTTGGAGTGTAGCGTTTTTGACTGCCACTTTGATCAGCTACCAAGATGGTTTTACCCTTTCGACCGCCTATTTTAATTTCTGATGATTCAGAGAATTTACCAAAAACAGCATCAGCATTTTCAATTCTGTTGATTGTTCGAATGATTTTGGATCGAGTCTTAATCGAACCATCGCCTTCGTTGGTTTGTAAAAATTTATCGAAAACTTTTTGTGCCGTTTCATCAGTCATCGTTTCAGCGAACTGCTGAATTCGTTGATTCTGAGCTTTCTCGATGATCGCCTGAGCTGTTTGAGGTTTCATCAAGGTATTGGTGAAAAAGAAGACGCTCATCGAAAATTGTAGCACATCCAATGGTTTCAATTGTTTATTCATAGCTTTATCAATCAAATTCACCAATCCGATACAGAGAAGAGCACCATCAATTGTCACCGTCGAGAAATTCAATATTGTTGCAAACATTCTCATTGAATTTGAAAAAATTCTTCCTTGTTGAGTTGCACCACGGATCAGTTGCCCATTGACAAAAGCTGTTCCAAAATGCAGAGGTGTTGCGACAATGCTGAAAAACAATGTTAAGCTCTCCAAGTCTGTCAAACTTTCGCCATGAGTTCCTTTGTCCCATAATCTTTGAACCGCTCTGTTAAAAAAAAAATCATGAGATTTCATCAACTTTTTAACAAACCTTGCAGTTCCATAAGTGCCGAATGTAGCACCCACTATCGAACAGGTTCCCAAAATAACAGGAGCTACCGGAACGAAAACTGATGTCACTGCCACAGCGCCACAAACCAAAAGTGTTGCCGCGCTAACCGTATCGGCACCTTGAGCCACTTTTGATAACGCTGAAGAATGTGGTGATTCACCAAATTCAATGTTAGGAGGTTTGGCTGGATCGAATTCATATCTGCATTGCTCAGAGCAACTAAAGAATCCATATTTAGGATAGGCGTATTCAAGCTCGGGAAGAGTGTTGTTATCAAGCCAATCTTGCCAACTATTGTAGGTCCGTTTCTGTGTATCGATGTAGATTCGACTCGAATTTGACGGATCTTCTGGTTTTCCTTTTTCGAAAATTGAGAAAACTGGCAACAAAAATTCTCCATCTTTTGATTTACAGTAGACAAAAATGAAGCCCACCAAAAGTCTGGCACAAGGAATCGCTAACCAAACCTATCAATCAAATCAAAAATTTTCGATAAAATCATCAATATGAACCATCCATTACCTCACTGAGTTTATTATAAATCTCCGTGGCTTTATTTTTTTGTTCTTTGTCATAGCCATCTAACAGTTCTTTTCCTTCTATTTTTGGTGGTCCAAAGTAGGCATAACAAATTTTGGCCAACAAAAGATCCTTGTCTTTGAGGTGTTCAAATTGATCAAACTGACTACCACTGAAACCAAGATAATAGCTTTTCAATGTTTCTTTGGCGTTTTCTTTCCAATCGGTCATTTTATTATTATTTTAAAAGACCGATTTCTACCACCAGTTATGTGATGCAGGAACTCTCTGCCTATCTTTCTTCGATTGACTTGTTGAACTTTGAATTTGTTCTGAAAAGTTTTGTTTGTTATCGCAAAGATATTCTTCAATCTCTAGAACTGGTTCAGATTTCAAAATTTCTTGATTTAGACGTGATGATAAACTAGAATCATTAAGCTCGTCGATCAAATATTGAATGCCCGATCGAAACACTCGGATGTTTTCAAAATTATCCAAACACAAGGCACCACGAATATAACCGAACGAATGCACCAAACCGGGAATCGATCTTTCTAAAAGTTCAGCGGCTTCTGATTTTTGTTCAACAGTTTTGAACAAAGGTTTTGGTTGTTGAAATGCCAAAATCAAAAGTTTCTCTGCCGCCCAGCGTGTTTTGTAGTTTTTCGGATCCAAATCTTTGAACTCTCGAAGTTTTTTTAGAAAATTTATTGAAACGCTTTCTGTTTTTGAGAGATTCATCAATGAAATTTTTTTTCATGAACGGATCATTGAAAAAAAAAAATAAAACATGGAAAGCATTTGTTTCGATTTAATTCAAATCTAAATTTAGCTGCTCAACACTAAACAATCGGAGGTTTCTGTTTTCAATGAACTGAATTTTTCGATGTCTGAGATTTTTTTTCCTTTACAAATTTGTTCTTCTTTTTATATCGTCGTCGTTCAATATGGTTTAAAATTTATGCATCACAATTTTTAGTTTCCCTTGGGCGTGTTGATCATACACTACAGTCAGGTTTCCAAGGAAATGCTTGATTTATTCTTTCCAGAAGAACATAGCATGAGAGAAGATACAATTTCCAAACTGTTGATTGAGTTTAACTGGCAGTATGTTTGTTTGTTTTTTTCACAATACCACCAGTATACCAACTCCTTGACAATTTGCTGTTGTTGTTGTGGTTCCCGTACTATTTCAACCCCGTTTTATTGTTATGGATCTTGTTGGTAGTGAGCTGTATGTAAAATATTGGCTAAACTAGTAACCATCACCGTCAATCATCAATCTTGAATGTTACTGCACCGTAGTAGTTCAGTTGAATGATAATCTTTCAACAAGAAGAATTTTTGGCTTATTGATGCGCGCCTGTAGCAAGGGTTGTTATGTGTTGTGATGTGCGGAGTAGCTTCAATTTTTCAAGGCTATTCTTCAGATGAAAATTTCAACTAAAACCAATTAACAATTGAAGCTTTCTGGTTCAAATTTGTTGAGAAAATAGTCTTGACAAGTTGAAATTAACATAATACCAAGATAACAAAACAACAGTTTTTTTTGTTTCTTTATGATATCGAGAAAGTATATAACAAATCTTTAAACATTGATTTTCTCTGGAAATAAAAATCGATTCCAGTGAAAGGCAATCATTATCAACCATCTACCGTATCGTAGTGGCTTGTTCGATGTTGATAGCTTTTCATTGCTACATTCTTGTACGAACATTGCGTGTTGATCGAGTGATTATTTGTCTGTTTCAAAAAAACTTTGCTTGTTTGGTTAAACATCAACATAAGTGTTCTGAAAATTTTGCACTTTTTGATGAACAACTGTTGTTGATAATGTTGGTCAAATGTATATCATACCACAAATCAAGAGATTATTATTAGATTAAGTTTATTAAAACAAAAAAAAATTACAAAATTTTTGATTCAAATCAATAAATTCAAGGATTTAGGCCGAGGTGGGCAAGCAATCTCGGCTCTTGAAGCCGAACCTCTAGCCTATTTCTGAAAAAAATTTATTCCTTTAACGAGAGTGACAAGTATCTTTTCAGATGCATGAATTTTTATGTGGAATTTTTATTAGAAGTATCCAGTTTTTTTTAAACAAGATAAAGATGGCAACACAAGTTTCCGAGAGAACATTTAAAATCGGCAACTGTTTTGTAGTTGTCGTCCGAAGCTGAAAAACTGATTGTACGTACTTCGGTGGTTTTTATACTTTCCCCATGCACCAAACGGAATGACCAATGCTGTGGCATTATCCTGGCATGAATAATGAAGCGCTTGATCGGTAAGAAATTTGGCAGCCTCCGATGGTTTGTCACAGCTTTGGATTGCATTGATCACTTCACGATTGTTCATAACATCGGTGATGCCATCTGTGGTCAGAACCATGAACGCATCACGTCCATGTTTTATCTACGAGAAATATTTATTTTACCTAGAAAAGTGATTGAAATTGATTTTCTAACCATTAAATTTTGTATATCCGGGGTGGCCGTCACACCAAATGGCTTCAAATCGAGATCACCTAAACTTCGTGTCATTGCCAAACGATTGTTGACCAATCCTCTTCCTAAACTATCATATTTTATGAAACCTTTTGAATTGATTATTCTCTCCTGTTGAAACAAAAAAAAAGATTCAAAAAACTGGAAACTTTAGAGAAAAAACTTACCTTCTCAAATTTAACATTGGCCGTATGGTCATTGGTCAAAGTTCTCACCTCTCCATCTCGGCACAAAAATGCTCGACTATCGCCAACATGTGCTACAAATAGTTCGATGCTATTCTTCAATAAGCAAACAGTGGCCGTCGTACCTGACGTCGTTCCATCGTCATCTATTTGCGATCAAGGAATTCATAAGTTTATTTTAACATACAAATTCATTGTTCTCAGTCTGTATAATCGATATTTATTTACCATTATGATAGGACGAATGACGAGCGAAAGCATTGTTCACTTCGATGAAAGCGTTTTGTAAAACCATTTTCAAATTTTGTTGTTGTCCCCTTTCCAACCAATAATTAATGAATTCTGGCATATGTTCGTTGCAAAATTCTGCACATGCTGGACCACCGTGTCCATCAAAAACGGCAAAATACAAGACATCCGGCTTAATTTCGGTCACGCTAATTCAATTAACAAATGATTAATCTTAAAAAAAACATCATCTCTGTTTTGGTTATTTGATGCTTTAATTATTCATCTAAATCGAATTGTGAAGACTCAAATTCATAGCCTTAATAGATAAATAATAATGGACGATATTCATTAGTATTATAAAACACTAACTGATAATAATCTTCATTGGTCAATCTTCGGCCTGAAACGCTTGCCTTGGCAATGGCATCTACCGTAATCTTTGGTATTGGTTTCCCATGTTCGATACTTTGTTTCAGCAGCAAACTAAAATCGATTCGGTTGTCCCTTGTTTCAGAAAGACATTTCTTATCAGTTTTTTTTTCAACTCCAAAAAAACTCACCATGTTCCTAGAGTATCAAAGTTGACGTGCTTCTGTAGAGAACCTTTATTTTCTGGATCTGAAAGCATTCGTGCAAATCTACGTTGCTCGTTTCCCGTAGCAATCAAGAAGGCATTTTCACAGATTTTGGAATTGACTCGTTTCAATATTGGTCGGATTGTTTTATTCATCTAAAAAGGTTTATTTGTGATTTCAATGGAGAAAGAAATTTAATTTGATTATTCGTTTTGCTAAGAGCATTATCACAAAAACAAAAGTTTTGGAAAACGAAAAAACCCGTAAACTTCGGTTTTTTATGAATCGTTAAGAAAAAAATTCATGAAAATTTAAAAAATCAACAGCCTGCTTGATGCTTTTGGTTTCAATTCGTAAAGCGAACTGCTGTTTTTTTTTTAGAGAAAACAAAAAATTTAAAACACATCGATTCAGACAGATCTCGAAATCACGTGCTCGTTGCGAGTGGGATGCGATGTGATAACACTTTTTCTTGTTGTTGTTCTGAATGAAACAAACAAGTTTCCCAACTCCTCAAACACCCCACCTACTTCGAGAGAAGATATTTTTTTTATATCATAACATTTTTTTTCAATCAATCAACTAAACATCATCATTTTCATGATGAATTTTAGAAAATTTGAAGATAAATCTACCATGAGAATGATGAAAAATCTTAAAGAACCATTGAATTGGAATGGGAACAAGAAATTCTGAGAAAGTCTGACAAAGTTTTTTTATCGTTGTTGAACTAATTTGGTTTTTTTTGCAGTTGAATCAATCAATTCTGGATCGCTTTGTTTAAATAAATATCGAAACACTTCTATTATCAAAGTTGACGATGAAAAACAAGAAATTACCTGTATTCGATTAAATTACGAAAAGAAATGTATTAAGAAACTGAATTTAATTAACTTCTAGCTTCACCTCTCGATATTGAATTTCATTAAGAACTCTTGTTTTTTATTCATCTTTTTTTTTTTACCATTGATCTATATCTCCTCGACCTAGAATATAAAGTTGATTCACTTTCATTGAGTGAAGTTTTCAAGTTATACGACAGAATTACCCTCATCAAGGTTTTTCCTTAGTGAGAGTGTCGTACCATCATCGTAGTATACGTATCATTTCGATGCGTGCGAAATTTCTTAGTTTATCGACGTTTTTATTTCGTATTTATTTGACCGCTTTTTGAAACGTTTTCAACGAGTTTTTTTCATGAAGATTTTTTCTTTAAAAAAAAAGTCGTACGAAAAAATGAAAGAAGACTATCGATGCCCTCCAAAGCTTTCTCTTCGTCATCATCTTATTTTCAATAAAAAACTGATTGACTGATCTGTTTTTAATTTTCAAAGATTAGTGAAAGAAATGGAATGAACCAACGATAAAAGCACAACGAACAAGCAAGCTAACAAATCAGCCAACCAACTAACCAACCAAACAACTTCAATTTATAAATCAATAAAATAACAACGACCATGAATGTTGTTCTTCGAAAAGATCTGAGAGAAAAAAAGTCGGAAAACACCATCCACATCGTACATGAATGGTTGTTGATGATGTTCTCTTTCAATTGATGCTTGTTGCCTGTTGTGATGATGGTTATTTGATTTTAATGGAAATTTATCAATTTTACTCAAATATCCAACAACAGTGACACACACACACACAGAGCGAGAGTTATATAAAGAAATTTTAAGAAGAAGCTGTGTTGTGAGCACATCAAAAAACGTTTAGCTCGCTGTTCGTTTGAAAAACCACTTCACCCCAAAGAAGATTGAATAAAATTTTATTTTATTTTTATAAAATTGATAAAAGAAGACTCGAAATAAATAAACTGATTGGCTTCAAGAAAATCGTTCGAACAATCTTGGTTCGAGGTGAGTTTTCAGAGAAAAAAAAGCAAGAAGAAAAAAATAAAACACCACTCTTTTTTCGGGAAATTACGATAGGAAAAAAACAGAAAATAAATATCGAATCACAACAAAAATTTGACCGCAAAACGAGGTTTTTTTTTTGGGGGGAAAGAAAAATTCAATGATATCGAAATGATAGTCAACAATTGATCAATCAATTATTATCATCAATAGAAGTAAGAAATGAAAGAATGAATGAAACGTTTAAATGAAATTGGCAAAGAAAGAAAAAAATGTTATGAACGAATTTCGGTGGTCTCGTTAAAGGTCACTATCGATTTACGTCGAACAGTCGAAGGATCAATATCGATTGTTTCGGCTTCCATTAAATTTGGTGATGAAAACGAACTGGTTGGCGGTTTCAATGAAGATTTTCTTGGAAATAGCTGCGCTGGCGGTGATGGTTGCTGCTCTTCATGATTAGCCAAAAAATCGCCATTTATTCTAGGTTTTTCAAGAGATTTATCAGATAGAAGTTTATTACAATTCAATTGAGGTAATAAAATTAGTGGTAAATTACTTATTTTTGCTATCGCTGTTGTTGTTATTAATATCGATATGATCATCGTTCATCAATTTATTGTCGATTCTAAAGTTTTTGAAGAAATTTCTAAAAAAATTGGCTCGTTTCTCGTTGAGGGTAATCAAAATCAAAACCATTAATGCAAACAATATCAAACACAGGCAGGACAAGATAATTATGACTATGGTACATTCGTTGTTGCCACTGCCATCGGGACAATTCTTCGATTGATCATCTTTTTGTTTAGGATCGCCTTTAATGGTCGCTAACAATCGCCTATCATCATCAATATGATTTTTGCTGTTCAATTGTGATTGTTGTTGTTCTTGTCGAGGATGATGATGATCAATGTTGTCATCATCATCATTATTATTATTTGTAAAATAATTATCACTATTAGCTTGATATGATTCCAAAATTAATTTATAATGCCGTTGCCGGTGTCGTTGATCTTGTTTTTTTTTAGAAACATTCAAGAGCACTTGTTTGATAATCATATCTAATAGTCGGAAAAAAAACAAAATTAATAAGAAAAACCGAATTCAAGTTAGTATTTCAAATTAAAAAAAAAAACAAGCCACCCAAGTCATCACAACAATCTTTCAGCGATTCTGGTCAAAAATGATCCGAAAATAATTTTCAACCGGTTCTCCTTTTATCTCTCGATCTTTTTTCTCTTTCTTTGTCAATTTTCTAAATTTGGGTGACAATCTCAACTTTTTTTTCTAGCATTTAACTTCGAATGATCCAAATCTAAAAATTCTAATAAAAAAAAATCTAAAAGCTCGAAAGTATTCTCGTTGGGAAAATTTCTTGAAAATTTTTTGTTCAACTAAATAAACCAAAACGGTGGCTGGAAAATACTTAAAATAAACTTTTTCTTCTCAAAAAACAACAAAACTTGATCGCTTGAAATTACTTTTGAAAGCCATTGATCAGCTCAATTTCATCAATTAAACAAAAAACTTGGTTGTTTATCTAAAAAAAACCGTACGATCTCATGTAATCGAGGTACTTGAGTTTTTTTTTAAAAATTAATTGATTAAACTAATTTAAACGATTATTAAATTTATTTTTGTTCTCTTCTGATCATCAACAAACAGAATTAATTCAATTAATCTAAAGATTTGGAAAGATTCAAGTAACAGACCTTTCAATTTTTGAGTGAGATTATTCAACGAAATGGTTCCATTCTCGAAATCGATCACAAAATCGATCATCGATCGGTGATGATGGCTGATCGATGGCTCATTTAAATCATCATCAATCTTTGAATTTGTTGATTCGTTTGAATGACGGGAATGGATCGAAACTCGATAGTTTTGATAATTTTGGCATCTCGATGGTGATGATGAGAAGATTGTTGTTAAAACCATGAAAAACATAATCGATTGATGTAACATTGTTGTTTAAAATTTATTTATTTTGACACACACACAGACACATGGATACACGCAATCGACAAGCAAACAAGCAAGTCAGTGAATAAATCTTCTTGACATCAGGCTAAATACACTAAACGACGTTTCCATTCAGACCCGGCAACACAGAGGAATGCTATACACAGGTGAAGAACAAAAAAAAAATAATTTTCTTTTTTTTTCTTTTTTAGCAGCAGGTAAAATGTTTGTAGAAAAATGGCAGCGATAACAACAACAACATGTATTATTCAAAAGATTGTTGTTGTTCAACACGATGAAGATGAATAAATTTCAACATTCTCAAAAATTTATCTTCCAATATTGTTGTTCGTAAACACACACACATATTCGCATAGATTACTTCCTACGAAATGTTTGTCAAGTATTTTTCTCCAACAAATCAAGCAAAAATAATTCGATTGAGAAAGCAAATCAACAACAACAAGTCAAGATCTCAAGATCAAATCGATAAAACATTCAAAAAACGATCACCGATTTTTTTTCTCTCTTTTTCTATCATCAGCAATCATCATTCAATGATCAAAACGAATGAAATGATTGTGGAGAATGAAGAAGAAGATGATGATGACGATAATGAAGTGATGAGAAGTTTATAGCCTCCAATAATAAATGGAGTGCTAAAATTAAGATTTGAAACAACACCAATTGTGACGTTATTTTGAAGTCAATTGGTAGCTTTTCAAAAGTGATGTATAACAACGATTATTGTATTACAACAGAAACAAACATCAACAAATAACAGGTAATCAAACAACTGATTAATATCGATAAAATTTAATTTCTTTGAATTCTCTATCCAAGCACCCAAATGATATATCATCTTGAAGAAGTAGAAGAAGAAGATATCCCATCGCTTCGATAAAACCTCGACCTTATCCCATGGCAAAAAAAAGATCTAATAATCTTGTTTTTTTCTGGTAATAATCAACGATTTGAAGTGCTTATTATATCGTGTTGGTCTCCTTTTCTTTCTGGCTGTACATTACAACAAAAACACGGCAGGGATATTGACGATAACCACTAAGCCTCCCCCCCCCACACACACATCGCAACACAAACAGCCAAAACGTCTAATTTTCTTTAGAAAAGATTTTACCAAGGCCATAGAGGTATGAAACAGATATTTTCATTATCAAGTTTACCACCAAGGTTCGGTTAATCTGGACCGGTAAAGCAAAATCTCGAACTGAGAGATCCAGTCAAAATCGAACCTGAAATGTGACTGACCAAAACTTAATTTAGATTAATTAAATTTTGGAATTTAATTAAACATTTGTTAAAAAGATATTAAAAAAAAAATATGTTTGTCGTAAGGTATTTATAGAAAAAAACAATCTCCGCTTATTCTTATAAAAAAAAATTCAAATTTATTATCAATCGGTTATTAATTTCATTTTCTTAGCGAATTTTTTTTTTCTGTCGCAATTGCAACGTTATCTTATCAGTTTTTTTTTATAGTTTTTCTCGTTTATTTGTAGAGTGGTTAATCTAACTCAAAGCACTGAGAAAGGGTTAAGTTTATTGATTTATCAAAGTTTAATTTACTTTTCAAATCGTCGATAATGCTAGAGGGAGGGGGGGATTAATTAGTAGAAAAAAATATCAATTTCAATGAAAATCGATAGATTGCAGTGTAATCGATGTTTGTGTGTGTGTGTGTGTGTGTGTGGTTGGGTGCAACCGTTTTGAACGAATCAACCGATTACTGTGTTAAGTGAAATAATTTCTTTATCCCTCCCTCTCCCCCCTCTCATATTACTATTTATATTTAGCTGGCTATTTATTATTAACACCAGCCAGCCGTGAACACACACGATCAAGACACATCCAAGACATACCTCCACCACCATCGAATGATAAATATTAAATCTTTTACGCTGTATTTGCTCTCTCTTTATCTAACTTTGACACACTCTGTACGAAAAGTTTGACAGAAAAACAGTCGATTACTCATCAGAGAAAATTTCTGTTTTCCCAAACAACAAACCCTTAAAATCAATTTTCAGTCAGTCAGTCAGTTAAACAAACCAACCAACCAAGCTCCGTTGTTTGTTTTTCTCTCGAAACAGGTAGTAACAGCCAGTCGATTGGAGAGGTTGATCAAAAACATCGAAACAATTTTTTTTTCTTCTCGAAAACAACTGATTTGTTGTTTCACTTGAAAATCATCGTCATTGATCAATCAAATCAATGATTGAATGTAGAGAAAAAAAAACCCAGCGAATCAATAAGGAAATCATCGTGTCGACTATTGACACCTAATTGGCTACCACCACCAGAAAAAAAAATAACCAACAGAAGCAGCAGCAGCAATCAAGCTCACGCACACAGATGTTTTGTTTATCTGTCGGTCGGTCTTCTCGATCGATCGGCCTCAAACGGCTAGTGTTTGTCGTGTGTGTGATATCAGTGTGTGTTTAATGTGAGTGTTGTTGTTGGTGTTTGAGCCCAAAAGTATATATTGTTTCACACAGAAAAAATAAAATATCTGTTTATTCAGTTTAAATTATTTTGGGTTTGTTTTTTTTGTGGTGCATCATCATCGACAGCAGCATTGTTGTCACCATCAACAGCAGCGTTTTCCACCAAAATCACCTTAAAAAACGATCATAAATCGCGATTTTGGAATCATTTTGGCTCGATTCATTCGATATCAACACTTCTGATTCGATTCAAAAGAAAACCTGTGTACAACCGAAATATATCCGCATATCATTCATTAATTGATTATTTTCACCAAACGAGAAAACACTGCCAAAAAGACTAGAAAACAATAATTTGACATATGTGTATTGGAAAATCTCAAATAGCTCAAACCAGAAGTTCTAGTGATTTTATGGTGATTCCAGAAACGAGCAACTAAAAAAACTCACTATTTCAGCGTTTTCGTTTTCCTGTCATCATTCATCTCACAATTATTCAAATTAATTTTATGCTTTGTTGTTGTAGTTATTTCCTTTAAATCATCATTCTCTAGAACGATGATTAACGAACATTCCTTCGAATCATCGAGAATTTGAATGTTTTTTTTTCAAGGAAAAGATGAAGGAGGAAGAATCATCATCCGGAACACCAAAAAACATTCTCAATCTGAAGTAACAAAAGAAAATGTTTTACTAGTCAACTTTCCAATTATTCAGGAAAAAAATTGTTTGTTTTTTTTATTAAATTTTCGAAAATTCACTAATCAAACCTTGTTTCTCCTTCCATAGAGGCTCAAATTTTCAATTTTTTTTCCTGCTTTTTTCAACTCAAACACATTCTAATTAACGATCAATTAGAAACCATGGTTGATCTGGGAATCGATATTAACAAACTACCAGTGGAAACACGAACCAAACTTGCGGAACTAGAGCTGGAACTCTCCGAAGGTGGGTGTTTCTGCTTTATTGTTATCTTTCTCTCTTTCTCAGTGTATGAACAAAAACAGTGTTTGACGTTTTATACTTTTGATTACTTTATCTTCATTTCAAATGTACCTGATTATTTGCTTTCTTCTTGCCTAAATTGATAATTGTTTTTCAACAAAAAAAATCTGATTTAATCGACAATCGAGCAGTGGTTTATCCACTTGATCAATCAAATCAAATGAAAGGATAAAGGGATTTTTTTCAGCTTCTCTGTGTTGCCTATTTTATTACTTTATTAGTTCTTTTGGATGAAACAAAAAATTTATTGCCACCCTTTTGGGCAAAAAAAAAAAAATCAATGTCAACCTCCAAAACAATCCTCATTGCAAAATGATCACGCTATGTTGCAGCACCACACTGATGATCACACGGTGAACTTCCTCGATAATATTTCATTACTGTGTGCGTGTTTGAGCTTTTCGAACGTTTTTTGTTGAAAGATCTATGTGACGAAATGATGATCAGCAAAATTCAGCAGTCAATCAACAGCCTACCCCTCCTAACAGTCGAGATTGTTAGTTTTTCTCGAGGAAACTTGTTTGACCGAGATTTCAACGATCACAATGATTGTGGACATGAGAATTGTACAAGAACAACAATTGTCGCCCACGACAGTAACTTGATTTTTTGAACTAACTGTTCGTAATCGCCCTATTCCAGTTATAAATAAAAACATTGCCAAGTTCCCTGTTCGAATCCACCAATTACAACAAATTTAGATTATTTTTTTCCCCTCTTTCCATTCCCTCAAAAAATTGGATTTAAAAAAATTTATTTATTTATAAATAAATAAATAAATGTTGTGCCTTAATAAAAATGTCAAATCGGTATTTTGGAAAATTAATGGGCTGATTTGATTCTTCAGTTTGCTGGCTCTATTTCGAATCATTCTATGCGATTTGAAAGAATGTTCTAAAAAAAAAACAAACAAACGACATAACTTTTGAAACAAATCTTCAGAGTCAATGACATAGTGGGCAATACGCTCTATTCTAGTGTGGTAGGATGGTGGCGTATTTCCTAATAGAAAACAACAACAACTTGACTGATTGATATTGATGAGGATATTTTTTTTTTTGGTGCTCTTGCTGGTGAATTTTTATCATCAAAGTTTCTCACATTTTGATTTCTTAGGTTTAAAAAACACTCGAACGAAAACTATCTTGAAAAACGTTCGAACAAACGAAAGAAAAAAACTTCCTGTTTGTTCGTTCGATTGTTTCGTTTCCATTTCAACTCATTCAGTATTATTATTCGAAGTCTATTATCATCATCAATGTCTTGGTTGTAGGATAGTGTTATCCTGAAGGTTCATCATAATTGTAGATCATTTTATGAATTCAGTTGAACCATTCCCCAACCCGACCCGAGTTAATAGCGGTGTGTGTGGAGGCGGTTAAATTTGTTCAATATTTTATCGTTGTTGTTATTGTTTTCCCGTATTGAGTTGGTGTGTTTGTGTAAGATTTGAAATTCGAATTTGGCGGCCAACTTTTGTGAGTTTTATGACTTACGGACTTTTTATTATTTGCTCTTTGACATGATAATGTTGTTGTTGGATTAATCTCTCTCTCCTTCTCTTTGCCTGTTTACTTTAAATATCATATGGCTTGTGTTATTCCATACAGAGAGAGAGAATGTATGTTTGTCAAAATTTAAGAAACACACACCAGACAGATAGCTAAAAGAAGAAAAAAACTTTCAAACATAAACCAAGTGCGTGTTTATAAACAAACTTGGTAATTCGATGATTCGTTCGTTCGATGGTTGGTTGGTTCATTCATTTGATTCATCAACATTCACACACACGGCCACAATCTATTCGTTTTTACGAACCGAATTATCAGCAGAGTTTTATCGATGTTCTCTCACATCAAGATATCTCTTGAAAATTTTTTGGGTTTCTTGTGTTTTTTATCAAAGCCAAATTGAATTGTGTGACGTGTGCCATTACGATCGAATCGTTTTTCTTAGTTATCTGTTTTGTGGTTTTTGTTTTTTTAAGAGTTTCGATAAAATGGTGATAGTTTTCGCATATCAATAATGCTGTTCTGCTCAAACAAGCAGCGAGAAATCGAATAACAGAAAAAAAATCCCGATTATTAAGTTCTTAAAAGTTTTTAAAGATTGGTTGTTGAACATTTGTGTTCTGGTGCAAGCGAACAACAATGGACGATTTCGAAAAATCGGATGGTCGAAGCAATCAACCACATCGATTCCAAATGAAGAATCAAAGCCAAAACAGTTTCCGAAACACTATACTTTCAACATTTTCTGTTGATTTCATTTCCGAAGATCAACCATTGGGGAATGTTGTACAAAAATCTATTGGAGAAAATCGGGAATCGGTCGTTGAGATTGATCGATTGTGTCGAGATCCGTTTTGTACAAAAATGTTTTGCCGTAAAGTTCGCCAACCCAACATAGTTCAAAGACAGCAGAACAAAAACAATGATGAAACAAGAAAACTGGTTTGTCGTGTTTCAAACGCCAAAATCATAAAAGTTGTTGATTCTAAAAATTTGAAACATTCGATTTCTGGTGTGGAGAAATCGAATGACATAAAATTCGATTCTCGAATTCGTTCGAGAGATTTTGTCGAATCGTCATCACGAACCGATTCGCCTAATTCTAGATCAATTCAAAGCCTAGAGAATTGCCAGCCCAACAAACATCTGGTTTCCATATGGACGATGAACGGTAAACGATCGGTGAAGGAAAATTTGCCGCAACAAGAGCAACCAAATCGAATGTTTTCGTTTGATTTAGAACATTTGCCGACACTAAAACCACCACCCATGAATGTTTATTTTGAGACAAATTGTGATTCGACATTATCATCTTCTTCATCAACGTCGTCGTCCTCCTCTTCAACATCGTCGTTGTTTTTTAGTTCATCCTCATTTTCATCGTCATATGGCGATTCGTTATGCCAAATCTCAGACCGATCAGATTATTCTGATCTTAATCCTAAATCTCTTCAAACAAATCGAATTGGTTGGAATTTTCGAATATATTCGATATATTTAAAACATTTCTTATGAGTTTTATTGAAATTCTTGTTTTTTTTTCTTCTATTTGTTGAAATCTAGGTGATATCACTCAAAAAGGTTACGAAAAGAAGAGGTTTCGTTTGTTGGCTCCCTATGTCACTCACGCTCAACAACAATCTGGTCAGTATTGTTCGAATTGAAACATTTCGATTAATTTTAGTTTTTTTTATATTAAAAGGCGCTGCTAGTCCCTCAACTCGTGCCAAAATACGTGCTCACCGACGTGTCACTCGACATGAAAGTCGCTATCATTCAGAAATACGGCAGGAAGCTGTTCAACAAGCATTGGCAGCCATGCAAAACAAACCAAAACCATCGATGCCGATGCCTTCGAAAAGAACTTCGGTCAATATGGGGCCATCATCGCCATCATCGAAGAAACATCATCTTCATAAACACCATAATCGCCAACGAGAATCTCATCATGTTCATCATCGGCCGTTGCATCGTATGGCCACTGATTCATCATCCGAAGAGGACGACGATGATGATAGTATTTTGAATGAAAGTAGCAGTACCGCTTCGGATAGAGGGGAGAAATCGAATCGGCATCAAAGACAGGTTCCTCGTAGTGTGGCTCGTCCATTTTCGATTGATCAATCGTTGCCGAATTCTTCTGATACATCGTCGCCTCATTCGTCACCGGCTCACGATCATAACTATTTGAATCGACATCATCAACGAGCCCTACCGCCAAGAATAGTACAAGAACATTCGAAGAATTCATCAAAGTTGAGTGCATATCCAACACCGGATATTGGTGGCGATGTCATCAAAGGAATACAGCGGAAATCACATATTCAATCACAGCCCCTACCTCCGCCACCACCACCATCTCATTCACGAAGTTCGAATTGGCAGCCTCCATTATCGGCATCGACAACTCAAACTCAGGCGTTGAGGCAATATACGGCTGCAATGGTTTCATCATCATCTTCAACTCCCAACAGAATCAACGGAAATAATGGTCAATCGAAACATTCAGCTTTGATGGAATATCCGCCAGAACGTCCACCAGAGAGAGTCAGCTCAAAATTATCAGTGGAACATGGGCCAATCACGGCTACGACCATTAATCATTTGGCTGATATCATGCAAAATCTTCAACCATCATTGAATTACAATCCCAAGCCTGATGTAACGAATGTCTCTCGAACCGATAGTCAAGAAGAGAGTTTGAGTTTAGGAGAATGTGACAGCCTTCTCGATGGAACGTGTACCACAAAATGGAAAGTCTCTACGAAAATTCAGCAACTTTTGAATACGTTGAAGAGACCCAAACGACGTCCATTGACAGAGTTCTACATTGATGATGAAACGGATCTAGAAATCGCTGCCAATCAAGTCGATCCAACGGCACCTAAACCTGAAGGCAATACTATGTTGCCTTCGATTGGTGAGCAACTTATGGTACCACCTGGTCTTCCAAAAACTCTTGAAGCAGCTCTTCAACGTTATGGAACATCAACTTTCAAGGCACCAGCGGCAACTGTTCTAGACACCAACGGGAAAATGTGTCCCGCTCTGACATATGGAAAACTTTACAATCGATCCAGGAAAATCGCTTACACTTTGTTGAACAAAATTGGTCAGAAGGGTGAACTTCACATTCGGACAGGTGATCGAGTGGCGCTTGTTTTCCCCAACAATGATCCGGTTGGTTTTATGTGTTCTTTTTATGGATGCTTGACGGCTGGTGTGATACCGGTTCCGATTGAAGTTCCACTGAGTCGAAGAGACGCTGGCTCACAACAAATCGGTTTTCTCCTGGGAAGCTGCAGTGTTTCTTACGCTCTCACTTCGGAAGCCTGTTTCAAGGGACTCCCCAAAACGACTACTGGTGAAATTCATACGTTCAAGGGTTGGCCTAAAATCAATTGGCTCATAACCGATAATCTGGCCAAACCACCCAAAGAATGGCAGCCACCAACAAGAATTTCAGAAGATTCTCCAGCTTATATTGAATATACGGCAGATAAAGATGGTGCCGTAAAGGGTGTCAGTATCTCTCGGAATGCCATGATTTCGCATTGTCGAGCGCTGACCGGTGCTTGTAGCTATTCGGAAGGAGAAGTTATGGTTTGTGTATTGGATTTCAAACGGGAAATCGGTCTTTGGCATGCAATTCAAGCCAGTGTTCTCAACGGTTGCCATGTCATTTTCATTCCTTATTCATTGATGAAAATCAATCCAGCAATGTGGATGTTGATGATCACCAAATTTAAGGCATCAGTTGCCATCTGTAAATCTCGCGATTTACATTGGGGCTTACTGGCCAGCAAAGATCACAAAGACATAAATCTAAGCTCATTGAGAATGTTGTTGATGGCCGATGGATCAAATCCTTGGTCATTGTCGTCGTGTGATCAGTTTTTCTCGGTTTTTCATAGTCGTGGATTACGAGTCGAAGCAATGTGCCCGTGCGCTACATCTCCAGAGGCAATGACCATCTCTATTCGAAGGTTAGTTTTCATTGATTGTTTTTTTTTCACAAAAAAAATAATTTTATAATTTTAAGGCCTGGACGAACTGGAGTTGGTGCCACTGGTCGTGGTGTTCTATCGATTTCGGCTCTCAGTTTTGGTGTGATTCGAGTCGATAACGAGAACAGTCTCACTTCGTTGACTTTGCAGGATTGTGGGCATGTTCTTCCTGGAAGTAAGAGATAAAAAATATCTCTTAGAATTTCATTGATAATTTTTTTCAAATAGCGGTTGCGGCTGTGGTCAAAATGAACGGACCACCTCATCTGTGCAAAACCGATGAAGTTGGAGAAATTTGTTTAAGCACTACATCAGCTGGCAGTTGTTATTGGGGACTTCAAGGATTGACGAATTCCATTTTCAAAATGCAACCATTCAATTCGGATAGTCGACCATTTAGCGAGCAAACTTTTGTGCGAACTGGTTTGTTGGGGTTTATGGGACCGGGAGCTTTAGTTTTCATTTGCGGTATTCGAGATGGTGTAATGCAAGTTAGTGGCCGTAAACACAATACTGATGATCTCATTGCCACCGTTTTGGCTGTTGAACCGATGAAATTTGTTTATCGTGGAAGAATTGCAATATTTTCTATTCGTGTATTGCGTGATGAAAGAATTTGTGTTATTGCCGAACAACGTCCCGATTGTACTGAAGACGAAAGTTTTCAATGGATGAGTCGTGTAATTCAAGCTGTCGATTCAATTCACCAGGTCGGCATTTTTTGCTTAGCTTTGGTAGCACCTAATTGTCTTCCAAAAACTCCCTTGGGTGGTATTCATTTGGCTGAAGTCAAACAGAAATTTCTTGAAGGTTCTCTTCATCCTGTCAATGTTTTGATGTGTCCTCATACTTGCGTCACTAATCTACCAAAACCTCGTGAGATGCATTCAGAGATTGGACCAGTTTCCATAATGGTCGGTAACATTGTCCAAGGAGTTCGATTGGCCGTAGCTCAAGGCCGTGAAATAATAATCGAAGATAATGACAGTGATTTACGTAAACAATCTTTCATTACGGAAATTTTGAAATCTCGAGCCAACAATCATCCGGATCATGTCTTGTTCACATTGATCAATGCGAAAAATATCGAAGTTGCCACACTTTCGTGTTCACAGCTTTTTAAACGTGCTGAAAGGATCGCTTGTCTATTGTTGGAGCGGGGTAAACCAAATACTGGGGATCACGTGGCATTAATATACTCGCCAGGAATTGATTTGATTTGTGCCTTTTATGGTTGTCTGTTGATCGGTGTTGTTCCCGTTACCATTCGTCCGCCACATCCTCAAAATTTACAAACAACTTTACCCACTGTCAGAATGATTGTCAATGTTTCCAAATCGTCTCTTGTACTATCGAATGGTCCGATCATGAAATTACTCAAATCGAAAGAAGCTAATTCGGTGGTTGAAATGAAAACCTGGCCTCTCATCATGGACACCGATGATCTGCCGAAGAAAAAACTCAACAGCACTTATAAGGCGCCAACTCCAGAAATGATGGCCTATCTCGATTTTAGTGTTAGCACTACGGGAATGTTGGCTGGTATCAAGGTTTCACATGCCGGTCTCACCTCTCTCTGTCGAAGCATGAAGATTGCTTGCGAGCTCTATGCTTCGAGGCATGTTGCTCTGTGCTTAGATCCGTATTGTGGTTTGGGATTTGTTTTATGGTGTATCAGTAGTGTTTATTCTGGGCACCATACAATTCTGATTCCACCCTCTGAAGTAAGTTTCAAGGAATTTTTTAAATATTTTTTCTAATTGAAAATCATTCGATAAGGTCGAGATAAATCCCGCTGTTTGGCTAACAGCCGTCAGTCAATACAAAGTTCGAGATACGTTTTGTTCATATGGCGTAATGGAACTATGCTCCAAAGGACTCGGTTCTTCAATCCAACAACTTAAGGTAAATGAAATTCAGTTTCTTTGTGTTTTAATGAAACTTTTTTTCCAGCAAAAAGGAATAAATCTGAGTTGTGTGAGAACTTGTGTGGTGGTGGCCGAAGAACGTCCTCGTGTAGCTTTGACCAACTCTTTCACCAAATTGTTCCATAGTCTAGGTTTATCAAGTCGTGCTGTCAGTACATCATTTGGTTGTCGAGTCAATATTGCTCTTTGCTTGCAAGGAGCCTCGAGCCCCGATCCGACAACAGTTTACGTCGATACTCGTGCACTGCGGAATGATAGAGTTACTCTGGTTGAGCGGGGAGCTCCTCATTCTATCAGTTTAATGGAATCAGGCAAGCTTCTTCCTGGTCTCAAAGTGATCATCGCCAATCCCGACACGAAGGGCCATTGTGGAGACTCTAATCTTGGAGAGGTAACTAGAGTGAATATTATTTTTTTTTTAAATTGATCTCATTTTCAATTAAGATTTGGGTACAATCACCGCACAACTCTAGTGGATTCTTTGCCGTTTTTGGTGATGAGAATTTGCATAATGAACATTTTAATGCTCGTCTCAGCACTGGTGATAGTACACAGACCTACGCTCGAACAGGCTATCTTGGCTTTCTACGACGAACCGAATCAGTTCAAGCGGATGGAGGTAACGGAAACATCATTTAGAATCAGAATTTGAGAAAAACTTTTTTGTTTTTCATTGCAGAGTTGCACGATGCAGTTTTTGTAGTTGGATCTTTGGACGAAACAATAACTTTGCGTGGTTTACGTTACCATCCAATCGATATTGAAAATAGTGTGATGAGATCTCATAAAAAAATTGCTGAATGGTTTGAATTTTTGAGATAAAAAACATATCTCTAACAGAATTTTTATTTTTAGCGCTGTTTTCACTTGGTCCAATCTTTTGGTGGTGGTGGTCGAGCTTGATGGCAGCGAAACAGAGGCTTTAGATTTGGTGCCAATGGTCACCAATGTGGTATTAGAGGAACATCATCTGATTGTGGGAGTTGTAGTGGTGGTCGATCCCGGAGTAGTTCCAATAAACTCTCGGGGTGAGAAGCAACGAATGCATTTGCGTGATGGTTTCTTGGCCGACCAACTCGATCCTATCTATGTGGCCTACAACATGTGATTATTATTATTATCATTATTCTCTCTCTTTCTTTTACACTAGAAAAACTTTTTTTTCTACAAAAACTTTCTTCGTTATTTTTAAAATACATTCCCGTGGATTGAAAGGAATTTTTTTTTCTGTTTCCAAAGAAGGAGCTGTTTTTTCCCGAAGTTTTACAAAGTGTACAATCAATTTTACATTCAATTATTTGTAATCAAACAGAAACACACGATTA
Organism: Octodonta nipae; assembly: GCA_034190945.1. Classification (NCBI taxonomy): domain Eukaryota; kingdom Metazoa; phylum Arthropoda; class Insecta; order Coleoptera; family Chrysomelidae; genus Octodonta; species Octodonta nipae. Next base: position 20,585 of record JAVLUE010000219.1, on the reverse strand, counting down.
ACATACACTTATTTTACACCACTGTTTAGTTTACACGAACTGTTTTCTTTTGAATTTGTTTCGTTTTCAATTTTATCATCTCTGTCTTTTTTTCTCTCTTTTTATCTCTTTACAGGTCTTTGTAGTTGATTTTTCTTTTTGTTAATTAAATTTTTGAAAAACTACACTTTGGTTGCTCTTGGTTGGGCTTTTTCTTTTTCCTAAAAATTTTGGAAAGATTTTTGAGAATTTTTCTTTCCACGTTGAAACATTCCGCAGCAACGGAATCGACCAGCACGGTTGTTGTCTAAAGTGGTTTGTTAAAATTTCTTGCACAACATCACTGATGTCTTCAGTGTTTTGAGTGAAATAAAAAACTACCTAATTTAATTTTTTTGCAGATTGCAACGTTTATTTTTTCTTTTGAAACAGCTCAAACCAATTTTTTCTATAAAATTAGATAAAAATTATTATTGCACCAGAATTATATCCACTGATACAGAATGGAAGTGTTATAAAAACTAGAAAAAACATTATATAAAACTAATAGGCAACCCTTTCTAAATTTTCCGAGTTTCTACCTGTTGTCAGGTGGAGCATCAAAACGTTTTTTTTTTCGAAATTCTCAACTATTTGGGTGTTAGATTGGTAATAAGTTTTTTATTTGGTAGGTTGATTTTGTAAAAAAATCAACAAACCAAATAAAGGTTATCTAGACAGAATAAAGTAGATCAGTTTTTTTCTACAACGCAAAAACTTTGTGGAGTTTCAAACTAAATTTTATTTTTGTTCTCATTGGAAAGCTATTTTTTCGGAGCTAAATCTGCATCTAAATGGATTGAAATGAAAATTCAAAACTTGTTGAATCTAAATTTGTTCAGTTAAAGTTCAACGACAAACCTCCGCTTTTTCTTTTACAGAAAAAAAATTTAATCATGGATGATTGGAAAAAAAGAGCCAAAGAAAAATTGAAAAGTTTTTATCTGAATAATAGAGGAAAACAATTTGATGATTTTGATCCTGAAAAAGATAGGATTCAAATATTAGCCAAAACTTGTATCGCTCTCTATGGATGGCCAAAAAGCTCCGATTCAATTGTGTCGGAGTCATCTCAGCAACCTGATCAATTCATTTCATTATCGGAAGGCCCATTAGATTTTTACGAAGATTATCAAAAAGAAAACGCCAATGAAATTTTCGATAAAATTCTTGAGGTTTGTTTATTTATAGAATTTATTTTTCTAGTTTTCATATTATTTTAGACTTGGAATAACGACATTCCATGCAAAAAGTTTTTATTCGGAACTATTCACGTTTTTTTTAAAAACAAATATGAAGAATTTACTCTGCCAGTTTTTACTCTTTTAAAAAAAGGAGATCCTAATAACCCTTCCGAATCAAGCCGGATATATATCGATTCAAAGAAAAAAGTTTTTGATGGTTGGCAAGATTGGCTCGATAGAAATAGATCGTCAATACTCGAACGCGCTTATCCTAAATATGGATTTTTCAGTTGCTCTAAGCAATGTCAATATGAGTTTGATCCTAATAAATACCCAAACATTGAATTTGAGCGAATATCAACAGGTGAATTTCAAATCACTGAAACAATCATAAATACAAACCCTGCGGCCAAACCCGTTTATTGGCAAGATAGAGCCAAAGAAAAATTGAAAGTTTTTTATTTGAATAATGAAGGAAAACAATACGATGATTTTGATCCTGAAAAAGATAAGATTCAAATATTAGCCAAAATTTGTATCGCTCTCTATGGATGGCCAAAAAGTTCCGTTTCAATTGTGTCGAAGTCATCTCAGCAACCTGATCAATTCACTTCATTATCGAAAGGTCTATTAGATTTTTACGAAGATTATCAAAAAGAAAACGCCAATGAAATTTTCGATAAAATTCTTGAGGTTTGTTTATTTATAGAATTTTTTTTTCTAGTTTTCATATCATTTTAGACTTGGAATAACGACATTCCATGCAAAAATTTTTTATTCGGAACTATTCACGTTTTTTTTAAGAACAAATATGAAGAATTTACTCTGCCAGTTTTTACTCTTTTAAAAAAAGGAGATCCTAATAACCCTTCCGAATCAAGCCGGATATATATCGATTCAAAGAAAAAAGTTTTCGATGGTTGGCAAGATTGGCTCGATAGAAATAGATCGTCAATACTCGAACGCGCTTATCCTAAATATGGATTTTTCAGTTGCTCTAAGCAATGTCAATATGAGTTTGATCCCAATAAATACCCAAACATTGAATTTGAGCAAATATCAACAGGTGAATCTCAAATCACTGAAACAATCATGAGTGCAAACTCTGCGGCCGAACCCGTTTATTGGGAAGATAGAGCTAAAGAAACACTGAGACGTTATTATCTTGGTTTTGAAGGAGGTCAATTTGATGAGTTTGATCCTGAAAAAGATGAAAATCTTTTAATAGCTAAAATCTGTTTCGCTTGCTTTGGGCCGCCAACATTAGATGTTTTAATTTCGATAAATATAGATTATTTGATTGATGATAATCTATCAATGCAAAATACTGCACAAAGCACATCTAACCATCTATCCAAAAATGAATTTCTAGAAAAAGATGAAGATTTTCTCAATAGTTACGAAGAATATCAAATTGAAAGCAGTAAAGAAATTTTTGATAAAATTGTTGAGGTAAATGATAGTTTGCATCAATTTTTAAACTCAAAACTTTTTTCATCAGGCTTGGAAAAAAACTCAAAATAGAAAATTGTTGGTAGGTTTTATTTTTGTTTATTGTAAAAGCCAAAAAGAAGAATTTCCGTTGCCTATTTTTTCAATATTGAAAGAAGGGAACCCAGAGGATCCTTCCAAATCGAGTCGAATGTATATCGATACACAAAAGAGAGTGTACGATGGTTGGCAAAAATGGCTTGATAACAATGTTTTGCCAGAACTTGAATACGCATATCCTAAGTACGGGTTTTTCAGCAGTTCCAAACTGTGTGAATATAAGTTTGATTCTGCGAAATTTCCAAATATTGAATTCGGCAAATCTCCTCAGTCAAAACTCCCATCCAAACTAGCTCATGGTGCTGACATGATGAGTGCAGCAACGCTTTTAGGATGCGGTGCAGTGGCGATTGGTTCCATGTTGATGCCTGTTGCCCCTATTATTTTGGGAGCCAGTTCTATTGTTGGAGCTACTTTCGGCACTTATGGAACTTTAAGGTAAATTTAAATCTGAAAAACATCAATAATTATATTTTTGAATTTTTTTTTTTAGAGCTGTACAACGCTTATATGACAAAAAAACCCATGAAGAAAGTTTAACTGATTTGGAAAGTTTAACATTATTTTTCAGTATTCTAGCAACTCCTTTACATATGGGTACTTCTTTTGTCAACGGTCAATTAGTTAGCGGAGCTGTCAATCAAGGAAGAATCTTTACTGATTCCATGAGAATGTGTGCAACAATATTGAATTTTTCAACATTAGCTGTCGACGGAACACTTTTGTTTTTAGGATTGGCAAACTTGATTGAAAAAGCTAAAAATGATCAATTGAGCACCTTGGATTTAGTGCAATTTTCGATGAGCGTCTTTTTTTTTTCCAACACCTTGATTAAACCTCAAACAGCTGAAGCTATTATTCAAAATGCACAAGACCAACGAATCAAACAATACAGTGAAAATATGTCTGACGATAAGGCTAAAAAGATTTTCGAAAAACTTGTGAAAAATGAAGGTGATGGTTCAATTCGAGATCGATCCAAGATAATTCGAACAATTAATCGAATCGATAATCCTGATTCGGTTTTTAGCCAATTTTCTGATGCATCGAATGTCAAAATTGGTGGCCGCAAAGGTAAAACTCTTTTGGTCACCGATCCAAATGGTAAAACTCAACGATTCAACCCACGAAAGTCAGTACAATCGAAAGTTAGTTTTTTTGAAAAATATTTTCTTTTTCAAATAAAGAATGCAGGTTCGGTTAGCAGGACAAAAACCAGTTGAGCAAATTAGTGCCAGCAATTTTGAAAAAAATATGAACTTGCTCTTGAATATGGACTTGAAAGATGTGATTATCATGGGAGAAAAAGTTTTTGAAAACCTTAAAGATTGGCAAAGAATTATTGTTACAGAAATTTTGGCAAAAATTGATGAAAAATTTGTTTCAAATCTGATGAAACTGGCTATCTCAGTAATGAATGAATTGAACTTGAATTTTTCAGTAAAGATAGTAAATTTATGGAATTAATATCTTTGATCAAGATCATTACCAAAAAATGGAAAAAATGTAAATTTTATTAATCTATTTTATTCGTTTTGATAATGATTCTAAAAAATTCAAAAGATTTCGATGCTATTATGTATAACAAAGAAAAATTGGAGAATTTCATCGCTGAAATCAAAAAAAGTTTGATTGAAATCAGAAAATTTCGACACAACTTTGCCGATGAACTTCGAGCCGTTTATTACTATCGTTTATATGGAGACCATTTTATTTCAAAAACATGGGATCCTAATCGAGATCAAATCAAAATTTATTGTGACGAAATACCAAATGAATTGAAAAATAATGCAAAAATATTGGAAAAATTTGAATTAAGTGATGGTGGTGTCAAGACAATCCACGTAGATGCCAATGATCAATATTCGGTTGTTTTTAAACGAGACCATTCATTTTTTTCATCAATTTTTCAATCATTCGAGAATCCAATCCAGTATCGAGATTTATTTAAATCATTTGATAAGAATTTATTTTTGAAAAACAAATTTAACAAACGATGGATCGATACCATTCCGATACAAATCTGCCGGTACAGCGGTCACGTATTGGATAGGAATCTCTTGCTTGCCAACATTGTAATCTGTTTGGAGAATGGTAGAGAAATTCCATGGAAAATGATACGAAAACATATCTCTTGAATGCTTAATGTATTCTGAATATTTTTTAAAAATATATACCAAGTTGAATTTTTTTTTTTCATAAGACTACAAATCAGTTTTTCAGTATACAGCAATATTTTCTTGATTAATTTTTTTTTACTAAAGACGAAATTCATTTTTTCTTCATCTTTAAGCTTCTTAAAAGCTTGAAGACTAAAAAAATAATGTTCTTTTTCTAAGCACTTGGTGAGAAAAACTTTTGGTAGGAGGCTAAAGAAACAAGCCTCCACGTATTCCCATTGACAAGGTAGAAAAGCGAAAACAGAAATCAACGTTACGCCTCTAAAAACATTAACATAAACTCAGAAAAACTTTCCATGTGTTTTCGTGTTGCCATTTGAAGAAAACTATTGAAGGTCTTGAGAATTTTTTCCGAGTAGCAGTGAGTAAAAATGATGATCAGTGTTTTTTCGTTGTGAAAACAAGTTTTTTTTTTGAAAAGAATCTTAATAAAAATTTTTTTATATCGTCGATGTGAGTAGAATGAAATTTGTTGAATTTTTTGGCTACACCAACAACGCAAATTGAAATAACGTTTCATCTTTATAGAATACTCATTTTCCATGCATCATGGTATCAAATCTGGAATTTGAAATAAAAATTTAAAACTTGTTGAATCTAAATTTGTTCAGTTAAAGTTCAACGACAAACCTCCGCTTTTTCTTTGACAGAAAAAACAATTTAATCATGGATGATTGGAATAAAAGAGCCAAAGAAAAATTGAAAGTTTTTTATCTGAATAATGAAGGAAAACAATTCGATGATTTTGATCCTGAAAAAGATAAGATTCAAATATTAGCTAAAATTTGTATCGCTCTCTATGGATGGCCAAAAGTTTCCAATGATTCCGATTCAATTGTGTCGGAGTCATCTCAACAACCTAATCAATTCACTTCATTATCGAAGGTCTATTAGATTTTTACGAAGATCATCAAAAAAAAAAAAACGCCAATGAAATTTTCGATAAAATTCTTGAGGTTTGTTTATTTATAAAATTTTTTTTTCTAGTTTTCATATCATTTTAGACTTGGAATAACGACATTCCTTGCAAAAAGTTTTTATTCGGAACTATTCACGTTTTTTTTAAAAACAAATATGAAGAATTTACTCTGCCAATTTTTACTCTTTTAAAAAAGGGAGATTTAAATAACCCTTCCGAATCAAGCCGGATGTATATCGATTCAGAGAAACAAGTTTTTGATGGTTGGCAAGATTGGCTCGAAAGAAATAGATCGTCAAAACTCGAACACGCATATCCTAAATATGGATTTTTCAGCTGCTCAGAGCAATGTCAATATGAGTTTGATCCTAATAAAAACCCAAACATTGATTTGAGCGAATATTAACAGGTGAATCTCAAATCACTGAAGAAATCATAATACAAACCCTGTTGCCGAACCCGTTTCTTGGGAAGAAAGAGCCAAAAAAAAATTGAAAAGTTTCTATTTAGATAATGTAGGGAAACAATTCGATGAATTTGATCCTGAAAAAGATAAGTTTCAATATTAGCCAAAATTTGTATCGCTCTCTATGGATGGCCAAAAAATTCCAATGATTCCGATTCAATTGTGTCGGAGTCATCTCAGCAACCTGATCAATTCACTTCCTTATCGAAAGGCCTATTAGATTTTTACAAAGATCATCAAAAGAAAACGCGCATGAAATTTTTTGTTAAAACTCTTGAGGTTTGTTAATTTATAAAATTTTATTCCTAGTTTTCATATCATTTTAGACTTGGAATAACGACATTCCTTGCAAAAAGTTTTTATTCGGAACTATTCACGTTTTTTTTAAAAACAAATATGAAGAATTTACTCTGCCAATTTTTACTCTTTTAAAAAAAGGAGATTTAAATAACCCTTCCGAATCAAGCCGGATGTATATCGATTCAGAGAAACAAGTTTTTGATGGTTGGCAAGATGGCTCGAAAGAAATAGATCGTCAAAACTCGAACACGCATATCCTAAATATGGATTTTTCAGCTGCTCAGAGCAATGTCAATATGAGTTTGATCCTAATAAAAACCCAAACATTGAATTTGAGCGAATATTAACAGGTGAATCTCAAATCACTGAAGAAATCATAAATACAAACCCTGTTGCCGAACCCGTTTCTTGGGAAGAAAGAGCCAAAAAAAAATTGAAAAGTTTCTATTTAGATAATGTAGGGAAACAATTCGATGAATTTGATCCTGAAAAAGATAAGTTTCAAATATTAGCCAAAATTTGTATCGCTCTCTATGGATGGCCAAAAAATTCCAATGATTCCGATTCAATTGTGTCGGAGTCATCTCAGCAACCTGATCAATTCACTTCCTTATCGAAAGGCCTATTAGATTTTTACGAAGATCATCAAAAAGAAAACGCGCATGAAATTTTTGTTAAAACTCTTGAGGTTTGTTAATTTATAAAATTTTATTCCTAGTTTTCATATCATTTTAGACTTGGAATAACGACATTCCTTGCAAAAAGTTTTTATTCGGAACTATTCACGTTTTTTTTAAAAACAAATATGAAGAATTTACTCTGCCAATTTTTACTCTTTTAAAAAAAGGAGATTTAAATAACCCTTCCGAATCAAGCCGGATGTATATCGATTCAGAGAAACAAGTTTTTGATGGTTGGCAAGATTGGCTCGATAGAAATAGATCGTCAAAACTCGAACACGCATATCCTAAATATGGATTTTTCAGCTGCTCAGAGCAATGTCAATATGAGTTTGATCCTAATAAAAACCCAAACATTGAATTTGAGAAACTTGCAACAGGTGAATCTCAAATCACTGAAGAAATCATAAATACAAACCCAGTTGCCCAACCCGTTTCTTGGGAAGAAAGAGCCAAAAAAAAATTGAATCTCAATAAATTCCCAAACATTGAATTTGAGCAAATATCAACAGGTGAATCTCAAATCACTGAAACAATCATGAGTGCAAACTCTGCGGCCAAACCCGTTTCTTGGCAAGATAGAGCCAAAGAAACATTGAAACGTTATTATCTTAGCTTTGAAGGATGTCAATTTGATAAATTTGATCTTGAAAAAGATAAAAATCTTTTGATAGCTAAAATTTGTTACGCTTGCTTCGGGCCTCCAACTTCAGAAGTGTTAACTCCTGTAAATTTGGATGATTTTATTGATGAAGGTTTATCATTACAAACAACTACAACATTTGACTGTTTGTCAGAAGTAGAATCCGATGAAGATTTCTTGAATAGTTACGAAGAATATCAAATCAAAAATGCAAAAGAATTTTTGATAAAATTGTTGAGGTAATTGATAGTTTGAATCAATGTTTAAACTCAAAATTTTTTCATTAGGCTTGGAAAAAAACTCGAACTAGAAAATTGTTGGTGGGTTTTATTTTTGTTTATTGTAAAAGCCAAAAAGAAGAATTTCCGTTGCCTATTTTTTCAATATTGAAAAATGAAGTCCCAGAAATCCGAGAAATCCCCTCGAGTCGAATATATATCGATACCCAAAAAAGAGTGTACGATGGTTGGCAAGAATGGCTTAATGACAATGTTTTGCCAAAACTTGAATACGCTTATCCTAAGTACGGGTTTTTCAGCAGTTCTAAACTGTATAAATATGAGTTTGATCCTGCGAAATGTCCAAATATAGATTTCGGAAAATCTCCTCATTCAAAACTCACATTCAAGCTAGCTCATGGTGTTGACATGATGAGTACAGTAACACTTTTGGGGTGCAGTGCATTGGCGATTGGTTCCATGTTGATGCCTGTTGCACCTATTATTTTGGGAGCCAGTTCTATTGTTGGAGCTACTTTCGGCACTTATGGAACTTTGAGGTATAATTTAAATTTGGAAAACATCAATAAATATATTTTTGAATTTTTTTTAGAGCTGTACAACGCTTAATTGACAAAAAAATCCATGAAGAAAGCTTAACTGATTTAGAAAGTTTAACACTATTTCTCAGTGTTTTAGCAACTCCCTTACAATGTAGTTCGATTATTGTCAAAGGTCAGTTAGTGAAAGGAGCTGTCATTCAAGGAAGAATTTTCACTAATTCCATAAGAATGAGCGCAACTATATTAAATTTTTCCGCTATAGCTGTCAACGGAACACTTTTATTTCTAGGATTGGCAAACTTGATTGAAAAATCTAAAAATCATAAATTGAGCACCTTGGAGATAGTTCAATTTTCAATGAGTCTCTTCTTTTTTTCCAACACTTTGTTAAAACCTCAAACAGCTAAGGCTATCATTCAGAAGGCACAAGACCAACGAATCAAGGAATTCAGTGCAAAAATGTCTGACGATTCGGTCAAAAAGATTTTCTCAAAGTTTGTGCAAAATGAAGGTGACGGTTCGATTCGAGATCGATCCAAGATTATTCGAGCAATTAATCGAATCGAAAATCCTGATTTGGTTTTTAGTAAATTTTCTGATGCATCGAATGTCAAAATTGGTGGCCGCAAAGGTAAAACTTTTTTGGTCACCAATTCAAATGGTAAAACTCACCGATTCAATCCACGAAAGTGAGTACAAAATTAACAATATAAAAAAAAATTTTTCATGAATGTTTCAATGAGTAAAGAATGCAGGTTCGGTTAGCAGGACAAACGCCAATAGAACAAATGAGTGTCAGCCGTTTTCAAAAAGTTATAAGTTTGCCGCTGAAATTTGAAATGAAAAATTTTGTTGTGATGGGAGAAAAAATTTTCGAAAATCTCCAAGATTGGCAAAGAATTATCTTTACAGAGACTAATAAAAAAATCGAAATCACTTTTTTACTACTCAAGGCGGCAAAACTTGTTATCGATAATTTGAACTTGAAAAATTTAACAAAAAATGATAAATTTCTGGAATTTATATCATTAATCAAAATAATTTTGAATGAAAAAAGTAAGTGTTATCAATCGTGTAATCTTTATTTCTTAAATGTACTGAAAATTATTCAATGATTTATTTCTTTTAAAGGATATAAAATTCTTATTGAACGTTGGTTGAGGGATAAACTGGCATTAAATCGTTTTATTACTAAAATCAAAGAAATTCTGTTGATAGTGAAAAAAATTCAACACAATTTCGCTGGTATTCTTCAAGCCGTTCATAAGTATCTTTTATATGGAAACGATTTTGTTTCTAGAACATGGGATCCTAATAGAGATACTATCAATGTTTATTTGGACCAAACACCATATGAATTGAGAAATAACGCTAGACTATTGGAAAAAATTAAATTAAGTGATGGTGGTGTTAAGAAATTTACGTCGATGCCCAAGATCAATATTCGGTTGTTTTAGAAAGAAGTTTTTTCTCAGGACTATCACATTTTATCAAAGAAACCAATGAAGAGCCAATAAGCTATCACGATTTGTTCAGTTCGCGGGATAAAGATTTATTCTTAAAACATAAATTTAATAAACAATGGATTGATTCGATTCCGATGCAAATCTGTCGGTTCAGTGGTCACATATTGAATAATGAAAACTTTCTTTCCAACATTGTAATTGATTTGCATAATTTTAGAGCTTCATGGAAATTGATGCGACAAAATATTTCAAATGCTTGATGTATTCAGAATGTTTTTTTTTTTTTGAATAAATCAAAAAATTTTAATAATTATCAAGTGATGAAAGTTTCTCCATAAAACTACGATGACAATAATTCTAATTATTAGAATTTTTCTTTAAAGTTTTAGAGATGGCGCTAAAAATTTCTTTATTTTTTTTATGTTTAACGTGATGAAAAAGAAGAAGAATGATTTAAAAATGTGACAGTGAATGACTTACATCGAGATCGATCAAAGATTATTCGAGCAATTAATCGAATGATTTACTTTGACATGACTTTTGAATTTGACACTCTACTAATTTCATAGCCCGAGAAACGTTCATCGTATACGCTGTTCCGCAATCTATTCAGCGAAATAGAATTTCCATAGTTTCCACATTTGTTTTTTTTTTTGGCTAACCTAAACTACCTTGATTAAATTTGACATTCAGGTAAGTTTGGAAAAAATATTTAATTTTTCAATGAAATTTTATATCTTTTATTCTCTTTTACTATTAATTCAAATTTCAAAAAATGATCAAAGATTGTTGTCGAACGTTCGATATGTCGAGCGTTCTCTCGTTTCATTTTTTTTTTTTTTTTTCGACGCTACACAAATATTCGTAAATTATTAAAACAAAACCAGGTTTTGCATAGAATAGTCAGTGGTGGGAGGGAGAGAGAGAGAGTAACACAAAAATACGAACTTATTTGAAACTGAGTTTCGAGCACAGAAAAAAAATTGAAATCGAATTTTCAATCATTGGTGATTCGAACGATCAGAGTCATAATTTAAAGCCATAATAACAACAATCAAATAGGAGTTTTTGATGATCAAATGGACATTTCATTGAGACATTTCTCAAACTGAATATAATCACAAAATAAATTCTTAATGTTTGTTTGTTTGTCACAACCAAAGAGAGATTAGAAGATGAGAAAATAGAATGAGTAGTAGGTATCTGGGAAAGTTTAAATATTATGGAAAATGAATTGGTTTTTGGTTCACAACCATTGGTTTCAAAAGTCTCGGTCAATCGGGTTTCACCGGAATTTTTCAAAGAAAAATAAATAATTGATTCGGATAGATAGATGAGCGGAGGTAATAAGATTGTTTTTTGGTTGATGTGTGTGTGTGTGTGTGTGTCTGTATGATGTATGTAATGTAGAAAAATAAAAATAAATTCTTTCTAAAAAAAAATAAATCAATAAATAAGTAACAACGAAATATTTCCGATAAAAGATATGACGATTAACGAATTGATTGGCCACCAAATTACGAACCCAAATCGGCGACATTCAGAGAGATTCGATTGATGATGATGATGATAGTTTTTCAAAGCAATGCTCTAATTTTTCTCATAATGATTGCTACCGCAACGAACTAACAAACTGTTTCACTAATCAAAATAATATTGAAAACTTTTTTTTCTTGCTAAAAGAAAAGATTCATTTTTAAAGTTTGGTGATGATCACCTGCCCAGGATTGACCGATTCGATATTCGGTATTGATTTACTTTGATTCGAATGACTCAATTCGGTTTTTTTTCTTTGAATTAAATTTTCATTGGCTTTTGATTGTTGGTGGTGATGATGGTTTGATTCAATGTGTTTACGTTCATTAGAAGATATTAGCCGTTCATTGGTGATGTTTTGCTTTGTCATTGGCTTATTCTCATCGTTTTGGTTCAATTTTGTTGTTTTTTTCAACAATTTAGCATCGCTTTCATCATCACCATCATCCAAGGCCGGATTGATTCGGCCATTGAGTTCCGATGTCTGATAGTACAAAGCTTGCGAAGTGCTAAGCACAGTCATCTCTTCGTGTGGCTCTTGAACGGCAATGAAATCTTCTGGTATATTGATGACACAATGGAAAATGTCAAAACTCGGTGGCAAGTTTCCCGTTTCAAAAACCCATTTGGAAAAATGAGAAACCGAGATCAAAGTTATCAAACTCATTGTCATAGCGAAAGTTCGAAATGGAAACAGTTGGCCATCGATTTCGTTATACCATGGATACTTGATGATAGGCGGCAATGAAAGAATGCTTTCACCACCCAGAGCTCTAAGCAAAAAACCAACAATATAAGCCGCCAATGAGCCGTAGGTGTTGCAATTCTTCTTATAATAAACAACACAAACCAGTTGAGGGAACAAAATCACATATACCAAATCTGGGTCAAATTGAAGAAAATTTCTCAAAATAAAACCAAAATTAAATTTTTTTTACTGAAGATATTACCTGATGACAAATACCATAATCCATAGATTGATTTCACTGTGATAGCCATAATGGTAGCAACACATCCAACAGCCACGATCGCAATCTTCATCACAAAAAGGACTTCATGTTCGGAGGCCTGAGAGAAAAAAAAATCGTTACATCAATCGACAAAATATTATTCGTTTTGACGTACATTCTGTCGAATCATCAATTTGTAAACGTTACGAGCAAACATAGAACCAGCGCTTAGCAGCGAAGAATCGGACGAAGACATCACTGCTGCACTAACTGCACCAAGACCCATAAACGAAATAAACGGTGGGGTTAGATATTGAAGAACCAATGGCAAAACTAATGACTGGTGGCTTTTGTCCAACGGTATTGGACCCTTGAAATCGGTTTCATTCCAGGCGGTGACCCGTGCCACACCTCCAATGATCATCGGTGGTACGGCCATGATCACACATCCAAAAGCTGCCACATAGGAAAGCAGTTGAGCTTTAGCACCGGATTTTGATGACAAAACTCGCTGAAAATAAACTTGCCACGGAACACCACCCAACACCAATAACAACATCAAATCCATGTATTGAAAGAATTGAAAACTTTTAAGATCACCAAACCAATCGTTATGTTCGGTCGACATGCTTTTCACCGCTGGATGAGCCAAACTGAATGGAATGCAAAGCCACTGGAAGAGGAAAGCATTCATTTTTTTAATGAACAAAAAGTTTTCAATGATAACACTTACCAAACCAATGAAAATGCAAATCAATTGAATGACATCAGTGTAAGCCACTGAATAAAGTCCACCAAACAAAGTGTAAATCAACGCTATGGCAGCGGACAAAATTATGGAAGTATCGTTATCCATATCGACGATCACGCTGACAGTGGCTCCCAATGCTGCCAAGATAGCTGCCGACCAAAACACTTCACCGCACAGAGCTGGCAGAAATAGTAAACCACCCATTCTAGAACCAAGGACTTCTTGAAATGGATCCAACATTGTTACGTAGCCTTGTTCGCGCATTTTGATGGCGAAAAAAAATCCACCAACAACTAGACTCATTGCATAGCCGATTGGGGCTTGGCACCAAATTATTCCTGATGTATAGATGGCTTCAGCCGTTCCATTGATGTATCCGCCGCCAACCCAAGTAGCTGTTGGTGTTAAAATTGACACGTTTCAAAAACAAAATAGATGATTCAAATCTCAAGCACGAATTTTGTTTTTTTTCATAAAGTAAAAACTCACCTGTCATAGTGAAAATTCCAACAAACAATCCAATGTTTCGGCCAGCCAGCATGACCTCTTCGGTCTCGAATTCATCACCTTCGCCATCTTTTTTCTGTTTACGTCCGGCCCAAATGCCGACAAATAAAATCAAAATATAGAAAATGACCACCGATAAAACTCCTGGAATGTTGATAGTCATGTTTTCAACCAAATTGATGAAACTGAACGACTGAAAATGATGATTTATTGCAATTTTTTCTTGGAAACTCGAAAATGAATTAAAATTTTTTTCTGTTGAAATTTAGTAAATGATTGAAAATTTTAAATTGATTTATTGACCTCATTGATTTCTATCATCACAAACGAGAAAAAAAAATCGAAGATTCTTTTTTATCCTACTATTAATTGATTGATCGATAAAGTGGTCACCGATTTGTGGGATTTGAATACAGAATCACCCCAACGGAGTGAGGTTCTCTTAGATGGAAAGTTTCGAAGTCTTGTTTTTATTAATTTGGTCATGAACAAAGGAAAAAGAAAAATGAAAAAAAAAATCAAAATTTTAAAACAGCAGGATCAAATCAAAGATTTGACTAATAAATTGAAAATTGAAATCACAAAGCAACTTCGAGAATAATCATTATTTGAAATCAGAAAAAAGTCGAATAGAAGGCAATTCTATAACAAACAAAAGAGCGAAAAAAAATGGCGAGCGAAACTTTTTTTTTAAGAATCTCGAAGAAGTCAATCAAGATTGATAAGATCGATGAATTATTGAATTGAAAGAAGCTGAATGAATGAATGAAACTCGATGTTTGTTATCGAATGATTGTCGAAATTATTAATAGTTTTTTTTTTTTGGAGAATCACAACCTTGGTTTCGTTTTCCTCTTCTTCTGCTTGTTTTTTTCTAACAAATATGTGTTTTGGTGTTTCTGGTGTTTTCTCGTTTGGTTATTTTAATGGATCAAAAACGATCGATTGGCGAGACAAATTTTCTTCTTGTTTGACTTTTACTTATTCATTCATTCATTTATTTATTTATTATTGATGGCATTGCTTTCGCTAGACTACAACCAAAAACAATATTTCGGGACAACAATAAGCGGAAATTTTTGCTGCCACTACACCAACCACATCACAATCATTTAAAAAAAAAAAAACATTAATTATTTTGCCGAAAAGAACGGACCAAAAAAAAAAAAAATTGGACATTTTTTGTTTGTTTGTTTGTTGCCGATCAATGTCGGTTCCCACCCAAGATAATGGTGACTTTGAATAATACTGGCGATGGAAACACAGCAAATAATATAATTATGATGATGATCGGAAATCAATCACCCATCTGAATAATCATTCACAACCATATTAGAGGAATGAAAAAAAACAACCACCACCACCGAACAACGAACGTTGGGATTAATGAAAAATGAACAGCATAATTGTGAAGAAGCTGAAATTACTAAAACTTGAATGAATTGAAATTTATGAACGGTAAAAAAACAAAAATTAACCACTACAAGGTTTCAATAAAAAGAAAAACAAATTGGTGAAATTGTTGACAATCAACTATAATGAATGAATGAACGAATGGTTAGATTACGTAAAAACGGCGTCGTCAACAACGATTAAAATTAATCAACAAACAAGCAACTCTTAATTTATGCCAAACAACAAGAAGAAACTAACTGGAAATTATTAAAACAAAAAAAAACCCCAAAAACCAAGTTTTTGAACAATTGGTTAGAAAACAAGCAAATTCTTTTCCAAAGCAAAATGGGATACAAGGTCTCTCTCGTCGGGATTCTTTCTTTGAAATAGGGCGAAAAAAATCCCTTTAATCGATTTGTTGAAAGTGAAAACTCCTCCGCTTGGTTCCAGCCAGAGAGGGCAAAGAAAACATTTTCCATAAAAAAGACATTCATTCACATAAATTCTATCCGTACTTAGAGAGTGTGAATCAATTTTTTTCTGGTTTCCACATAAAACAATCTATACAACCAAGATCCCAAATATAGTGGAGTGATATAAACAAGATAGATGAGATAAATATTATTCTTCTTCGAATCCACAGAGAGAAAGAGAACCAAAGAGAGCCGCAAAGAGAGGACAATGGTAGCAGAAATATATTGGTGTCCAAAGTCATGGCACCCGAACAACGTCGGCGCGGCGAAAATTCTTCAAACAAAATCTACGATCCCGTTCTAATAAAAAGGCGTCATTATCGCAACTTTGACATATGCGCGTTATTATCGTCTCAATGTTTGTTTGAAAATTTTCTGCCAAGAAAAAGACTTGCCAGCCATTCTATTTTGCGGGTTTTTTTTTCTTCTTTTTTAAAATTTGGTTTTGCTATATATTCAGAAATATTTTTATTTTATTGAATATTTTCATTAGGTTATTATTAAAAAAATGAGAAAAATAATCCGATCAACTACCCGATCCTGAATTGATCGATTTTTTTCCCCGCCAACCCGAAAAAATTCATAAAATAGTAGTTTTCATCTCGTTTCTGTGGGATTGAACTGAGATAGAAGATATTGCTGGTTCATCTCGTAAACTAAAGAGCTGGCTGTGGTTTTCGGTGTTGAAGAATCGATCTCCGCTGCGGTGCTACTGGTTACGCTACGATCGTTGGACTTGAGAAGAAAAAAAATTTAATCTTTTAAAATTCAAGATTTAAAAGGAGAATGACTATACATCAAAATCACGTAGCCTTTGAGCGTATTGTTGTAATTTCAAATCTTGGTCAGCCATCAGAATTAATAACTCTTCTTGTTCAGTTTTCAAAGAAGTCAACTCACGTTTAAGTCTTTCGTTTTCTTCATTCGAATGATTAGTATCGCCTTTTTCAACATTCAAAGTTGAACCAACTGAGGGATTGTTTATTGATGAAACGTCATTTGTCTGGATAGACTGAGTAGTTGACTCGGCATTCTGAAGTTGATGTGCCGACTGATTTTGTTGATAATATGAACAATAATTCTCTACCCAATTCTTGTATTGATCGATGACGGTCAACAATCTTCGATTTTCATTCATCAAATAATCCAATTGATTTTGATTGCTACTGTCGGGTGGAGAAATCAGATTAGGCTGATTAGTGGTGAGATTCTGGCCATAAATGGTATTATCAGTTGTCAACGAATTGAACTGGTTTGCCTGATCAATTCGAAAAAAAAAACAAAATTAACAATCCGATAAGAAAAAAAGCTTTTTTGAAAACTCACCAAAGTTTCCAAATTTCGATCTGTTTCGACTGGAGCTTGTTGTGGAGTTTGTTGAGCAAAATGATTTGATTGTACAAGACTGGTCCCAACAACCGGTTGATGATTTTCTACTGAAAATACACCATTAACCTCATATATTCTTTAGTATTTCAAACATACCAACAAAACTATTGTTGTATGAACCTGGAACATTGTTGTTGTTGAATTGCGATTGTGAATTATTTGTACTGATAGCGGTAACAGATGGAAATTCTGCCGAAACATGATTATGATCAGCATTAGTATTGACCATATTTGAGTTAACATGACTAGTGGTGGTGGTGGTGTTGGCCAGAGGTGTAGCTGAGTCGGCATAGATTGAATTTCGAGCTTTCAACATCAGATTTTGATCTTTCAATTGTTGTACAAATGAATGCTGTTCGTGGAGCTGATACTTCAGACTTTCGTTTTCAGCCAACAATGATTGTAAACTCTTCTTCAATGTTGTCAACTGTTCATCTTGTTCTCTGATTAATTCTTTGTACTTGGCTAACAGTTTATGGTCTTCTTGAGTTAAACTAGTATCGAGGCTGTTGATGCCAGAATCTTTGGCATTTGAAGATTGTAATTGAATGTGTTTGAGAATCAAATTTTCTTGTGAACGGTATAATTGGCAAAATTCATAATCAAACACGACATCCGATGGCTTGACATACAGTAATTGAGGTCTCTGAAGTGCTTGACTATATTTATCGCTTTTAGCAATCGATGATAACTTATCGACAAAAATCTCGCGACCTATCCGGTTATTGATGATCTGGCATAAGTCACTTCTATAAAAGTAACACAAATTTAAAAAACAGAAATTCAAACGAAATTCCTTTTACTTGGTAAAGCTCGGAACCGAATCATCGTTGTAGCAAACACAAATACCAAGCAAAAATGCACACAAACCCTGGAAAAGCATTTCATTTTCATCGCTGTCAATCAAACCAACTTGAGAAGTGAGATATGGTACATTGGTGGAAATTGACAAAAAATTTGCCACAGCCAGTGAACACTGGTTAAGCCATACTGACAATAAAACTAGAAGACCAACACGACGCTGATAATGGCCACCTTGTTGTAGAGCGCTGGAACAAAATGACAGCAAAGAAGTGGGAGAACTAGAAGCATCGATTGCCAATTGAACTCGTAGAATTTGTTGCTTCTGAGTCATGTTTCCGGAAACAGTATAAGCTAACGCTATAGAAGAAAACCAATTTGACAAGGCATCACGAGTGAAAAAACCGCTGCAAAGTAGTTGACCAGTTGATAAGGAGTTGACTGCAACTGAAATTTTTTTTTCAATTTAAACTTTCTAAGAGTCAAATACATACCTTCAGATGATGGCAACAAGGTTTCCACTATTTGTGCTTGTCCAAGATCATTTTTATAGAGAAAGCTCTGAAAACAATAGAGGACAGCACAACGAAGTTCAAATGGTTGCTTTTCGTTGATCATCGACATCAACAATATCACGATGATCGGTTTGGGTGGCTCGATTGGAGCGTTTACTTTATTCAAGTAATCTTGATTTACTTGGTTACCACGAATGACTTCGGCAACACAATTCATTGTCTAAAAATTTTTCATGAATTCGTTTTTTTTTTTTGAAAAGTTTCTAACCTCAGTTAAAATTTCTGCAGGAATTCCATTGGACAATAATATGATAGAAAGTTTTTGAAGCACACCACTCTGGTTCATTACTTTTTGACAGGCACTGCTAACTTGTTGAGGATTTGAAGGCGAAACTAAAGATCGAATAACTTTGAGCATCAACAACAAGTTGTTGATTTTTTGTGTGTTCCAACTTGTTTCAAAAGAAATATCAAGAAAAGGCAACAACCGTTGAATGTAGTTTCCTTCTTTGAAAAAATTCTGATTAGAATTATTCATTTTGAGCAAGTTCAGCAAAATTGATAAACAATCTTCTACAATGACACCTTTAAGAAAGATAAACCAGGAATTTTATAAATTTTTTTAAAAAAATTTCTAACCTCCATCACTGAATCCCTCAGATGAGACAATGTCCAATATTCGATCAAAAGCATTTTCAAAGGCAACAATTTTTTGAATATTGGCATTACTTTTGGTCAAAAAAATCAACAACAATAGTGCATCGTTTCGAATGACTTCTCGAGGGTCAACAAGCAAATCCATCATTCGTGATATGCCCATCGGATACGTCAACACACAATCCTGACATTCTCGGAGTTTGTTTCTAAGCAAACCGTACAACAATTTGATGGCAGGCCAGCGTATTTTAAAATCAAATTCCGCCAACAAATCAATAATCAACTGAACGTTTTCTTTTCGTTTGATGAATATTTCTGTGAATTGTATACCTAGATCCACGTCGGGACCAGTTAAATCTTCTTCACTACCAATCACATTATTCAAAGCTTCCAAAGCATAAGTGACTATTTCATTATCGGAGGTGTCGTTTTGTAAAATGAAAACCAAAGCATCCATGGTCTGAGCGCCTACTTCAAGCCGAAAATTTTTTGACAACGACTTTATTGCTCGACAAGCATCCCGACGATCTTCGAGCAATGTCGAGCTCTCTACTCGTTCAACCAATCTTTCAACCTAAATTTTTTGGTCGGTTTACAAACAGGTGAGACCAATCAACCATTGTGAAATAAAAGAAAAAAACTCACAGTTTCCGCGACATTTTGCTGAGCATTAACATTATCAGTTGGTTGATCGCCGACTACAGTTTTCCAAGTCGATTTTAGGTACTCCATTCAAATATTTGTCACTTTCAAAAAAATTTTAAAACTAAAATTTGAAAATGTTTTTGTCCCAGAAACTTCCAATACTATAAAATCATCGTAATAGAGGGGTGTTTAGTTGGCAAGTTTTAATAGAAATTTATTTTCTGATTAAAATATAATTGTCCGGTCAATTTTTTCGAATCGATCAACATTGAAATCGGTAAATAAAAATATGATCAAACACGTCAACACGTCAAGCTAGAGAATGTTTTTTTTTTTCTTATGTTTGGTCTATTGCGATCTCAGCAGAACTAAAACTAGTCGAAATATGATAATCAAAACAACAACAACAACTTAGCACGACTGTTCTCTCTAAATTTACTAAAATCAAAGGTATCAAATTGATATTAATTTATTAAATTTCTTTTATTCAATTCAAAATACAAAACATTCTAATGTTTGAACAATTGAATAGTTTGAATAATCGATTTAGAAAAAAGGATATATTTAAAATATCTATTGGAGGTTATTCAATTTATTATTGATTCATCAAATCAAATTCGGTATTTTTTTACAAAGTTTTCCAAATTTCTGTTTGAATATTACTAGAAAATTGCCTAACATAAAATGTAATTGAAATTTGTCATTGACACGATTTGTTTTTTCATTGGAAAATCGTTCAAAATGATTTTTTTGAAGAGATAAAAAATCTAAAGCTTAA